>JAVYIG010006253.1:0-121224 GCA_035222895.1 Strongylocentrotus droebachiensis | reverse complement strand
AGTCCATCTTGATGTTGGTGTATTGTCGTAGATAAGCTCATCAGCTCAACTGTGAGAGTTCTCTATGTAACTTTCAAAATTATAGAAGGAAAAAACATTTCTCCTTTGAAACCTGTATATAAAGACTGCTCAAGGGAGACAAGAAAAGTGGTCTTTACAGGCAGGTGGTCTTTATGTACAGGTTCCTTAAGTACATGTTTCAATAAGCCATTTTCAAGGGAAACAAAAACACATGGTCTTTATAGACTGGTGGTCCTTCTACACAGGTGGTCGATAAAGCAGGTTGGACTGTATTTTATGTAAGATGAAGTAAAGAAAAAAGAGGGATGAAATCAATCTTTTATTATACTCTGTGTTTTTCTATTTTGTTGTCATAGTTACTGACGAGGGTGTTTGACATCATGAGGTCTAAGAATCCTGACATGGTTACAGGAGAGAAGAAGAGGTTTGTTATGAGACCGCCTCAGGTCGTCAGGGTTGGAACCAAGAAGAGCTCCTTCGTCAACTTCACAGAAATTTGTAAAATGTAAGTATACATTCCTTTTTCTTCAATTGTTTTTCAAGTATTTTATGTCAATGTGATATTTCTTGTGAGAGTTTTTTAAAATTTACAATTGCCTTGTATATTTTAGAGGTGCATAAGTTGCATATTACTTCAGTTGTAAATTGTCTTCCAGATAAAATCATTTTCTCTGTTATCTTTCATAATGCTGAGAAATATTACAATTCTGCAAATTGAAAAGGATCGTATGGTGTTGTGTTGATAAGGATTATTTGATGAAGAAAGAAAAAATAATTCAATCCTTGCAACACAATACATGTACACGTTACCTGTGTATTAAATTTAATAAGTTAAAATGTATAGCGATTACATTGTAAGATATATATATATATCTTTTTAATTCCCATACTTTTCCCTCAGGGATTTTATTGATTTACATTTGCAACAAATTAAACATATATTCAAGATAATTTACATTTATAATATAAATAAAATAGGCTACTCAAGATACAAATATTTGTTGAACTGTAGAGTTAACAGAAGACATACATATTTTCAATAATGTATTTCTGAAATTCATGGATAAAAAGTAAAAAAATACAAAAGACACATTATCGTTTGATTATTGGGCTATACAATTACTTTATTGTGACCACTGCTAGTGATTAGGAGTTAGGATTATATTGTTTTATGTTGTGATAAGTAAATTATCATGAATCATTTTGATTTTGTTCTCCAGGCTTCATCGACCTACAGAGCATCTTCTCAACTTCCTATTAGCTGAGTTGGGTACAAGCGGGTCAATCGATGGAAACAACCAGCTTATCATCAAAGGTCGCTTCCAACAAAAACAAATGGAGAGTGTTCTGAGGAGATATATCAGTAAGTATTCACTCTTATCCTGGTCAATCTTATCTCTTATCGACATGATAGATAAGTTAAAGTCCACAATTGTTTATTAATAAAATCCAATCTCTCTGCAAACAAGATATATGATCAAAAGCTTTGTGAAAAAGTTGCCAATTTGTGTAGAAAAGCAATGAGTTTAAACCTCACAATGTGATGCCAATTCACAAATTTTAAATCTTTAAGAAAAGAAAAATTCTTCTAATTCCAGGGGGGTATTTCACAAAGACGAATATCGACTTTAAGTTGGACTAAACTATGGCAAAATCTTGGTCACAAATCTACAGAATTTATATTATTTGATCTAAAGATCATAATGGTGAGAGCAAATAGTAGCATGAACGAACTGCCATAGTTAAGTCCAACCTAAAGACGATCTTAGTCTTTGTAAAACACCCCCCCCCCCCCTGGCATCGTACGCAATATGATCACGCAACAAAATGGATGCAGTGTGTGCAGAATTTTTTTCTACCCATGCGTCTGGTATATTTTAGGGCTCTGAAGCAAAAGTTATTCACCCAAATGACAAAATGTGGAAAGCCTGTCACAAAAGGACTAATGCATGTTCTATCTGTCTTGTCTTTTTGCAGAGGAATATGTAACCTGCCATACGTGTAGATCATCAGAGACCTTCCTACACAAAGAGAATCGACTCTTCTTCTTACAATGCGAGAGGTGTCAGTCACGCTGTTCTGTCGCTAGCATCAAGTCAGGTTTCCAGGCCCTTACAGGCAAAAGGGCACAATTACGTGCCAAGGCAAATTGAAAGGGGTTTTCGTGTTTATATGTAAAAAGACCTTCTCTTTATAACCATGTTGTTCTTTACTGTATGCATAGATAGATATGTTACAATGATATTGGTATGCATCATGCACGGGCGAGGAGGAAAATCATCTAAACCCTGTTTCACAATTCCCACTTTCTCTTTTTTTCCTATTAGGTAGTAATGATAATTTTGTCCTTATACTTGTGTTTATTTATCCATGAACCCTTATCTTCTAAGTAATTGTTCTTTGTTTAGTATGTGTTTCCTTCAGAATGTTTAATTCAGCTGAAGCTTGCACAATTTGATCTTTTATTGGTGTTAACACTTTTATGGCCAAAGCCTTCAAATACGTGTCACCAATGATCATCAAAAGTCTTTATGTGAGATGCTGAACGGTTAAAAAACATGTCTCTTTAAAAGACGGAAACTTAAAGGGTTAGTTAGCCTAGTGCATGCTATGTTCATCATTTGTTCTCTGTATACGTCACCCTGTATTTAAGTGTTTTGTCTGTTCTTTGAACCTTTAATGATTCTCTCTAGTTATGAATATATTCACTTTTATTTTGTCACATTTGTTTTTTTGTTTAACCTGACTGCTAATAAAGCATGTGTATGCTTGTAAGTGAGCAGCCAGGGGACCGACAGCTTTAAGTCTCCTCCGAGGGACTTGGTCATGAAGATTAATGCCTTACCAAAGGGCACTGTGCTTCGAACCCTGGACCTCCCGGTTATGAGACCACTGCTCTACCACTGAGCCTTCCCGCCTGCCTGTATGGAAATGCCAAATTAAACAAAATTGAATTCACTGCTCAAAACTACACATTGGAAGGGATATCTCTTGAGCTTTTTCTGAGTAATTTCGCAACATGTCAGATAAAGAGCAATCTCTAATCGTCTCCTTCTCATCTTATTCCCAAGCACAGTTTTTCCCAGAAACCAATCTACCTAAATGTTTGGAATTAAAAAAAAATGATTCTCTACTTTAACAAATCTGCAATATATATTGTGCTAGGATGAAATTTATTTCATAATTTGATTTGACGAACATACAAATTTTATCTTTGATATAAAAGCAGAGATTCTATGCAAATAAATCTGTATAGAACTTTTTCATTTGGAATGACCGACTCTATCCCTCTAGTAAAGTGAACACAATTGCAAGCAAATCGTGAATATTACACTGCAAGTATATTTACAATTATCAGTACAGAATATAACAAATCAATTCCCTTTTCAACTTTTTTTTTTCTTTTCGTTATTCAAGATTATTATCTGAATGAATGAAGAGATCATAACACTGTTAATATTTTTGTATGCAGTATGATGTGGACACATGGATATACATGTATCTACACTGTTGGCATACAGATGGATTCATTTTTCTTACCCCTTTTCATGAAACGATTGTGACAGTGTTGTTTATTTCTTGATACATGAAAATATATATCTTCTGAAAACTTTATTGCTCAATCTAAAGAGTAATGCAGATTGATCAATAAAGTTCTGAGAAGAAATCAACTTTAATTGTCAAGGATAAATCATAATTTCAATTATTCATGGAAAAAGGTAAGAACAATCATTAAACTTTTTGGCAACAATGTAATAAAGGGTAGTTTGTTGGAATTACTTGATGGTTGAATAATTTGCAGCCCGTACCACATACATTCATTTAGCTAAACTTTCTGAAGAAGAGCTTACAGCAGGAAGAAAGTGTTTACTTCTAGTGTATTCAAATACACACATACTCTCACATTAATATTTGGCGAGTTAAAAGTAAAAGATAATTCTTTTATCAGAAGTTTTACTCTGTAGAAAAAGCTTAATCAGGTATCAGAACACGTGACCTCTCACCATTATTGATGAAGAAAGCAAGTTAAGCACATGAAGTATTGTTTCTTCAAATGGGTTGTGTAACTACTGTTCTCCTCATCCTCGTCTAAATATTCTTATGAGATTTGAGTGAGCAAATGTGTTTTTACCACGCGGTCATATATTTTTGACTTTCATTTTCAGAAATCCAACATCCTTTGCCTTTATAACAGATTGTGTTGGTAGAGAACGTTGCCTTTTTCTTATCCTGAGTTGACCTGGGTTTCATTCCATAACAATTTTTGTTCTTATTTGAAAGAATTGTGAATCAAATCAATCATGATGTGATCTTGATAGAATGATTAAATTTTGAAGAGATTTCAATTGGACATTGTCTTTGTTTAATATATAGTATATGCCAGGTACATTTTCATCTCTGTGACATGTGATGAGCAATATTTTGAGGATGATGAGAGAGGAGAGAGGGAAAGAGAAATAGAGAGATAAGAGGGAGAGAGGAGAGACAGAAAGAGAGAGATATGAGGGAGATGGAAGAAAGAGAGAGAGAGAGAGAGAGAGGAAACCGGGGAAGCATAATAGAGAGATATGAGAGAGATGAAAGAAAGAGATAGGTAGAGGAGGGACGGAAAGAGAAATAGAGAGATAAGAGGGAGAGAGGAGAGACAGAAAGAGAGAGATATGAGGGAGATGGAAGAAAGAGAGAGAGAGAGAGAGAGAGGAAACCGGGGAAGCATAATAGAGAGATATGAGGGAGATGAAAGAAAGAGATAGGTAGAGGAGGGACGGAAAGAGAAATAGAGAGATAAGAGGGAGAGAGGAGAGACAGAAAGAGAGAGATATGAGGGAGATGGAAGAAAGAGAGAGAGAGAGAGAGAGAGGAAACCGGGGAAGCATAATAGAGAGATATGAGAGAGATGAAAGAAAGAGATAGGTAGAGGAGGGACGGAAAGAGAAATAGAGAGATAAGAGGGAGAGAGGAGAGACAGAAAGAGAGAGATATGAGGGAGATGGAAGAAAGAGAGAGAGAGAGAGAGAGAGGAAACCGGGGAAGCATAATAGAGAGATATGAGAGAGATGAAAGAAAGAGATAGGTAGAGGAGGGACGGAAAGAGAAATAGAGAGATAAGAGGGAGAGAGGAGAGACAGAAAGAGAGAGATATGAGGGAGATGGAAGAAAGAGAGAGAGAGAGAGAGAGAGGAAACCGGGGAAGCATAATAGAGAGATATGAGGGAGATGAAAGAAAGAGATAGGTAGAGGAGGGACGGAAAGAGAAATAGAGAGATAAGAGGGAGAGAGGAGAGACAGAAAGAGAGAGATATGAGGGAGATGGAAGAAAGAGAGAGAGAGAGAGAGAGAGGAAACCGGGGAAGCATAATAGAGAGATATGAGAGAGATGAAAGAAAGAGATAGGTAGAGGAGGGACGGAAAGAGAAATAGAGAGATAAGAGGGAGAGAGGAGAGACAGAAAGAGAGAGATATGAGAGAGATGAAAGAAAGAGATAGGTAGAGGAGGGACGGAAAGAGAAATAGAGAGATAAGAGGGAGAGAGGAGAGACAGAAAGAGAGAGATATGAGGGAGATGGAAGAAAGAGATAGGTAGAGGAGGGACGGAAAGAGAAATAGAGAGATAAGAGGGAGAGAGGAGAGACAGAAAGAGAGAGATATGAGGGAGATGGAAGAAAGAGAGAGAGAGAGAGAGAGAGGAAACCGGGGAAGCATAATAGAGAGATATGAGAGAGATGAAAGAAAGAGATAGGTAGAGGAGGGACGGAAAGAGAAATAGAGAGATAAGAGGGAGAGAGGAGAGACAGAAAGAGAGAGATATGAGGGAGATGGAAGAAAGAGATAGGTAGAGGAGGGACGGAAAGAGAAATAGAGAGATAAGAGGGAGAGAGGAGAGACAGAAAGAGAGAGATATGAGGGAGATGGAAGAAAGAGAGAGAGAGAGAGAGAGAGGAAACCGGGGAAGCATAATAGAGAGATATGAGAGAGATGAAAGAAAGAGATAGGTAGAGGAGGGACGGAAAGAGAAATAGAGAGATAAGAGGGAGAGAGGAGAGACAGAAAGAGAGAGATATGAGGGAGATGGAAGAAAGAGAGAGAGAGAGAGAGAGAGGAAACCGGGGAAGCATAATAGAGAGATATGAGGGAGATGAAAGAAAGAGATAGGTAGAGGAGGGACGGAAAGAGAGAGATATGAGGGAGATGGAAGAAAGAGAGAGAGAGAGAGAGAGAGAGGAAACCGGGGAAGCATAATAGAGAGATATGAGGGAGATGAAAGAAAGAGATAGGTAGAGGAGGGACGGAAAGAGAGAGATATGAGGGAGATGGAAGAAAGAGAGAGAGAGAGAGAGGAAACCGGGGAAGCATAATAGAGAGATATGAGAGAGATGAAAGAAAGAGATAGGTAGAGGAGGGACGGAAAGAGAAATAGAGAGATAAGAGGGAGAGAGGAGAGACAGAAAGAGAGAGATATGAGGGAGATGGAAGAAAGAGAGAGAGAGAGAGAGAGAGGAAACCGGGGAAGCATAATAGAGAGATATGAGGGAGATGAAAGAAAGAGATAGGTAGAGGAGGGACGGAAAGAGAAATAGAGAGATAAGAGGGAGAGAGGAGAGACAGAAAGAGAGAGATATGAGGGAGATGGAAGAAAGAGAGAGAGAGAGAGAGAGAGGAAACCGGGGAAGCATAATAGAGAGATATGAGAGAGATGAAAGAAAGAGATAGGTAGAGGAGGGACGGAAAGAGAAATAGAGAGATAAGAGGGAGAGAGGAGAGACAGAAAGAGAGAGATATGAGGGAGATGGAAGAAAGAGATAGGTAGAGGAGGGACGGAAAGAGAAATAGAGAGATAAGAGGGAGAGAGGAGAGACAGAAAGAGAGAGATATGAGGGAGATGGAAGAAAGAGAGAGAGAGAGAGAGAGAGGAAACCGGGGAAGCATAATAGAGAGATATGAGAGAGATGAAAGAAAGAGATAGGTAGAGGAGGGACGGAAAGAGAAATAGAGAGATAAGAGGGAGAGAGGAGAGACAGAAAGAGAGAGATATGAGGGAGATGGAAGAAAGAGAGAGAGAGAGAGAGAGAGGAAACCGGGGAAGCATAATAGAGAGATATGAGGGAGATGAAAGAAAGAGATAGGTAGAGGAGGGACGGAAAGAGAAATAGAGAGATAAGAGGGAGAGAGGAGAGACAGAAAGAGAGAGATATGAGGGAGATGGAAGAAAGAGAGAGAGAGAGAGAGAGAGGAAACCGGGGAAGCATAATAGAGAGATATGAGGGAGATGAAAGAAAGAGATAGGTAGAGGAGGGACGGAAAGAGAGAGATATGAGGGAGATGGAAGAAAGAGAGAGAGAGAGAGAGAGAGAGGAAACCGGGGAAGCATAATAGAGAGATATGAGGGAGATGAAAGAAAGAGATAGGTAGAGGAGGGACGGAAAGAGAGAGATATGAGGGAGATGGAAGAAAGAGAGAGAGAGAGAGAGAGAGAGGAAACCGGGGAAGCATAATAGAGAGATATGAGGGAGATGAAAGAAAGAGATAGGTAGAGGAGGGACGGAAAGAGAAATAGAGAGATAAGAGGGAGAGAGGAGAGACAGAAAGAGAGAGATATGAGGGAGATGGAAGAAAGAGAGAGAGAGAGAGAGAGAGGAAACCGGGGAAGCATAATAGAGAGATATGAGAGAGATGAAAGAAAGGAGTTGAGGATAAAAGTGATGGAATGATGCAGAGTAATGGAGGTTGAACTTGAAATGTAAACAGAAATGTGCAGAATAAAAATGCCAAAAAGATTGGATTGAAAAAAGAGAGGGTGATACAGATGTGTGAAGAGAGATTATTCATGTACAGAGAGAGAGAGAGAGGGGAGAATGGGAAGGATGCCTGTTTAAAAAGTCTTGTAACAAAAATTTGAATTTTTTTTTTTAAAGGAAAAGAAGAAGAATCATTGCTCTTCTCTTTATCTCTCCCATATTCCCTTTCTGATTTTATTTTCCTCCCTCACCCTCTCTCTCTCTCTCACTGGTGCCCGACATATCCTCTCAGCTCTGGCTACAAATGCTTTGGGTTTTATTTTGTCAAAGATTAATTTGTTGACAAACCTAGGTTTATGTGCGTCATATGACGAGTTTCGATGCGGTTTAGACTGAACCTTGGTCTGTAACGCATCATAACGCGTCATATGAGGCACATGAACCTAGGTTTGTCGACAAACCTCCTTTGTGAATTTGGGCCATAGGGTTGAGTTTGGGGTAAGATTTGTGGTTGGGTTTGTAACAATCTTCAATTTTGTGCATCTCTGCTATTTTGTTATACAATGGCCATTATTGATAATATGAAAGCACATAATTTTTTTTATTTCACTCTGTATTTCCATGTATGATGTATGTAAATTCCATGTAAATTAGCCCTCGAGCTGAGATATGTTTTTTAATAAATATCTTTTTCAATAAATCAATCAAAAGGAGAAGACAAGCATAAAACCCTGAACTACAAACCATCACTCTTACTGGCTATGACTCAAAATCCATTATCACCAAATGTGGAGTTTCCCCCTACTTTCATTAAAGATAAAGACCAGTTATGGTTGTGCGAAAGCATTGTGAAAGAAACGTTGTGGAATCGATCAGAAAAGGTTGATCATCTAGCATTTAAGTATTGGTGTGTACTGCAAGGTTCTGGAATCATCAAAATGATAACAAATTGGCCCAGTCTTGATAAAATTACAAGCACTGTATACAGAAAGATGTATATGGGACTACACAACATATGTGTTATATCTATCAGGTCCAAATAGATATAATAATGTACCAAATATATCAATTAGTAAGCAGTTTCTCAGCAAAACTTGTATGATCACATATTAGTAAAAACATATTCTTTCACATGATTGGTAATAAGAGCTTCCAATTCATTTTTTGAGAGGCGGCGTTTCCAAAACTGGTCTCTAAACTACCTTTAACAATGAAAAAAAATCTGTCCCACATGCCAAATTTTACCAGTAAATTTTGAAATCTCACAACTTTTAAATATCTATAAATGGAACTAAATTGGCAAATCTTTGAATGAAAAAGAGTGATGAAAAACCAGTAACTGGCAAACATTAGTCCTTAGTTGTTTCAACTGAAGGCCATTTAAAAAAAAATCTGGACCACTCAAGAAATTTGTTTAACCCTAGCCTACAGGAACTAGGTGGACCCTGTATTAAGCCTATGGGAATGAAAGAATTCAGTAGTTGAAGGGTTACATGTTTCTGATTTTACAATACATAACTATACCATAGTAAAACTATAAAACTAATAAACAAATAAATTGACAAAAATACGCAATGCTTGATTTCTCTATGAAAGTTTAATCTTTAAAGACAGATAAAGTCGATGATTGGAGAAAAAAATGTGGAAAAAATTGAAGAAAAAAAAAATGACAAAAATTGTTCATGAGTATTATCAATACAATGTACAATATTTCTTTGGCACCACAATAAGAAATGATTCCCACCAAAATGTTTTGAATTTTAGAGATAGAGTATCATCTACATACGAATGAGAATCAAATAATTTCCAAACCATTAAATAAATTGACCAACTCATCACTGTACAGTAGCCCTCATAATGAGTTGAATAAATTTGTAATACCCAACTTTCCTCTGTGTTAATGACAAAAAGTGCTTATAAAACTAGAAGCATAATGAAGTGACTTTCTTTTACTTCTTTAAAAGGATAATTTGTACAAGTAATTCAGTAAGATGTATTTAGCCAGCTGTAACTAACAGGATTTTTCATAGTAGGAATGCAGTTAGAAATCATACTAACATCATTTTAGTTGTTGGCAAGTCTGATATTGTGTTTTAAAGAACAAAAACTAACAAATACTTAGGATCTATGCAAAACTAATGTATTCTTTTCTCTCCAACTATACTTTATACTCAACATTTATGCATTTAAATTTCTGGGTGCCTGTATGCGAGGAATCATTAAGTATAATGTTGCAAGATTTCTAGTACACATATCCGAAATGAAAAATTAAGAAATATTGATAATAACAACAGTTTTGCAACTATATGTTATATACTATCCAGTGTGAAAAAACAAAGTGAGAAACAAACACACATACATGGTTTAAAAATACAATTTATGAAACAGAAAATGTGTTTGTCTAAACATATTCTGAAAATAATACTATAGGTAAGTGATATCATTTAATTGAATGTGCTCAAGTCTTTTTCGTGCATTAGTTCGTAATCCATAAAACATGACCACTAAATGTTTACATGTAAAAATGCAATCATGAAATAAAATTCTTGAAAATGTCAATGTAAGAAACCTACATCATTGAACATTCTATATCATATTCTCATCACAACTTCCTCCGTGTATGATTAAAATTAATTAATTTGAGTATTATGATCCTTTGTGCAAGGATGGGCCACTCACAAACTTACTTTTTGTAGATACCTGGGAGCCGTTTCTCAAAACTGTCAGAAGTCTTACTTCTTGGACACCCCATTGAAAGAAGTGTTTCATGAATTTATATGGGATGTCAACAAACTGAAACTTATGACAGTTTCACTGAACAGATAATATAATTTTATACCAGCACCCTCTAATAATCTACCGGTAAATTCTATTTTGAAAAGCAAGAGTGGAAAGTAAAATGTAATATACCAGTCAAACTAGCGAGGGACAATAGAGCAATGCCAGTCATCATTGGTCAATTATCTTTTAGAGTGGGAGAAAAGTTGGATTAAAAGATCAATTCAAGAGGGCAAATAAATGAAAAATAAAAGACATTTATCAAAGTATCTTGAAATGTATTTACATGTGTAATAAACAATAAACGTCTTTGTCCTCCATTTTGAATAAAAAGAAGGAACTGGGCCCCGTTTCATAAAGCTTGTTGTCTATAACAAATGCTAAACTTCTATGACAAATTTGCGCTCAGCCAATCAAATGCCACAATTTCAACAGCTTTTAACTGTTATTGGTAACTTGTCTTTGATAACAAGTTTTATGAAACAGGGCCCTGATCATTGACGTCAGAAAGATCTTTAGGTTGAAAAAGACCTTTATTTACAGGTAGGCATATTTATACAAGATTTACAAGTTTGTAAAACACTCCTCCAAGTCTCACTCTAATCACAAAAATAGTTTTCATTTCTGTAATGTTATACCTCACAGGGAACTTTACAAGTTCACAAATTTTCTACATGTGCTTCAATATGAGTTCAATACATTGCTTTACCAGATACATATGGTTGTATGAATGAAATGTGGATTCAATCAGATTTTGCAAACACACATGTATACAAAAATATGTGATTCCCTGCGAGATATGTACAACGGATCGATTCAACAATAACAACAAACTTCAAACCATATCATTATTTACAGGATTTCTTCCACTGAAAATATCAAATAAAAATAGTTGATGAAAATGGATTTCGCAGGGTTATGTTTAGATAGCTATCGGGCAAGAATTATGTTGAATCATTGTATTCCTCATCATAAGATCAAAAAGTGAATTCCTATCTCATATACAACATATCTATACAGTAGGACTTCACATAGGGTAATAATGGGAGCAAAATATTATGACACTGCAACCTTATTAAACCATATGGTAGGAATATTCCCCAGTGAGTGAAGATGGTTCATAATGTTCATGAATAAATCCGATGACCGGGATCATCATACCTGCAAAGCGCTTAATAAACGGTATTGATATCACACGCTATATAAATCCAGATTATTATCATAACGGCACGACATAAAAAGGGACTTGGTTGAAGTGATTCACATAATGTTGATGAGAATGGCACACACCAATGCCTTGGTGAGTGTGTTATACTCTTCTGGGTGTGCTTGGCTGTAGAAGCATCGTAGCTGAGGCTGCTTGAGGAAAGATGGCATGGTAATTAGCGACAGGCATGTAGGCTGCAGTGATCATTTTACCTGGAACAAGATCAGACAAACATTAGTATTAGTCTCCAATTCTACAATCAAACCATACCTTAACATTGATACACTGTAGTTACACCAGATGAGATTGATAATTTTTTTTTTTTTTTTTTGGGGGGGGGGGGGGGGAATTGTCATAATGTCAAATGAGAGAAAAGGTGTGCATACCTAGTCATATTTCAAGTTTTCCTGACTGTTGTTCTGATATCAAAATTAAAACAATATTGACACAAGGTTTAAGCACTGTAACCAACTCATTGAGAGTATATAAATTAAATTAAACAAATTAAAATAAATAAAAAGTATATCAAATTGAAGTTTCATCATCAATCACCTCATCAGAGTTTCTGATTTTACTATAACCCCCTAATGACCTTTAAATTAGTGCTGTAGCCGAACCGCCGAACCGAACCGAACCGAACCGAACGCAAAGGCCTGGTTCGGATGTTCGGCAGAAAAATGTAAACGTTTTCGCAAGCTAATAAACTTGTCATTTTGTACCTAATTTTCATGTCATGATTGCTCATTTTATATTTACTTTTTTCCCATTTTCCGCCTTTGTGATTTATACCTATCCAGTGGTGGGCGCGACTTTACTGGCGCCATTTAAATCCCAAATCCTGACCACTCTACGTCGCGATCGCAAGCCATAAACAATTAAGAATACATGTGCGTGATCAAAACAAGTTCAGATCAAACCCATTCAACAACAAAACAAATATTTTAATTGTAACAATATGGGACGAATTTTACAATATAAATAATGAAATAAATATATATTATAGTATGGTATTTATTTATTCAGAAAAAATAGGGATTTTATATTTTTCCTATTGAAAATAAAAACTTATACAAAACAGTTATTGACAAGCCTGAGTCGCTATTCAAGATGGCAGCTTTCTTGACTCTAACATTAGACAACAACCGTCTCGGAAAATCTTTTAAAAATATCATTTATTGACAAATTGAAAACATGATTCTTTTAAAATTGAAAATAAAACACGATTCAAGACGGAAATACGAATGTAAGTATTCCTTTTCTTCACAAATAATTACATTTAGAGCAGTTTTTTAACGTGAAAGTCGTGCTGGTCGGAAGCATCGTTTTCATCAGAAGTCCTCTGTGCTGGTTGGGCCCGGCCGGCCGGCCCGCCCAGTACCGACTGCCGTGGCTACAACGCTGCTTGCTATAATTATTACCGAACCCCAAACCGAAACCAAGTTCGGGTGAAAAATTGCCGAACTCTGCCGAACCGAACCGAACACGAACACTGCGTCTGACTTACAGCACTACTTTAAATCTTATATGACCTTCACATGATTCACAACTCCCACAATAAGACCAATGGTCGGTCTGACATTGAACATGTCTATGATTGAGACGTACCTGCAAACCATCTGTTGTGAAGGTTATTGAGGGCAGCCATAGCTATCTGTGCAGTCGGGCACTTGACATAGACATTGCCTTGTGGTGATGCTTTATCTACATGTATGTGATGAACTCCTCCGTGATTGTTACATTCCTCGATAACGTCGTCTCTGATATCCGTCTCCCAACCTAACATTGTCTCTCTGTAAAACGAAAGATTCAGAATTGTCAGTTGAACATTCAAGTTTAGAATAAAGCCAAGTGGATAGCATTTCACTCTTTTCTATAGAACCAGCCAATATGAAAAATGATTGAAGGTGCAATAGAAGTATTGCACTAAAACAAAAACAAAATATAAACATGAACAAAAATAATGCCTCCGGCTACTTTGTAACGGAGGCATTAAAAAACAGTCAGAATTTTGTATTATTTTGTTAGTATGACCAAATTGTAATCTAGGGTTAATGATAGAGTCATTAGAGTGCCTGTACATTCTTACTGATAATAAGTTCACCCTAAACATGTAATAATATTCTCCAACTAGTCCCCACATATTCCCAATATACAACTCAACTAATTAATTACTTATGACTAGTAACTTGACTAGTTAAAGCTGTGAGCACCCAAGAGATTGCTTCACATGTTCTCAATGTAATGAATGACAAGTTAAGCTGAGACCAGCCAGGATAGAAACTCTGTTTTCAAATGCTGATGAGAAACCTCTTTAGTCGGCCCTTCAGAAGAAGCGAGGACGTAATACCTAAGTACATCATCTCTCATTAACAATGTAAAAGAATTTCTAATCTTTATAAAATATGAGGATTCCTTCGTCACAATACTTACGCTTGAGGATCAAACATGTTAGAGAGCATGAAGCAAGCTGTAGATCCAGCTCCAGTAGGTCCAGGTCCTGCTGCAGCTGGTGCTTGGGCCTGAGCTACAGGTGCTTGTGCTACCTGCTGCGGTTGTACTAGTGGGGGTTCAGGTAATAGACCAGGTCCTAGAGGTGGTATACCTGATAACACGTCTGGAATGGATCCCATTCCAAGCGCCAAGTTGGTCTGTAAGATACACAAAGATACAGAGTTGAATTCATGAAGAAAATGACCTTTGCTGATTTTCATCATCTATCAATAGTCCTAACCCATAAACAGACTGGAAAGAGTAGATGGTTTGACAAAACAAAATGTTCAATGGAAAAAGTTGAAAGCTTTTGTTCCCACCTCCAAGGTCCTAACCAATAATTCTGACCAGTCTAGAAAGATTATTTTTCCAAAATACACACTGGAAAACAAAAAATAAGCACTTGTCCCCCCCCCCCCCCCCCCCGCCTCCCCCCCCCACCCCCCCCCAAAAAAAAGTACAGCTACGTCTCACGTTCCTAGACCATTTACTTCACGCCTATATATATATATATATACAAATATAAAAATAAATAATCATAATAAAATAAATACAATAACATGAATACAAATACAACATTAAACTAGATGGAATTTTGACTGCGCGCAGTCAAAAATGATGCCTCCGCCATAGAGCAATTTTACAAACCAAAACAGAAGCAATTTTTAAAATTCAAGTTTGATTGTAATCAATCTGTCGCTTTTAATGATAATGCATTCACAAGCTATTTATAGTCAAACATAATGAGCCCTGTGACCTTTGCCCTCGTGACCCCAAAATTTAATCAGTTAATTGGCTCTCACGATACATACATGACCCAAGTTTGGCAGGAATCCATCGATCGGTTCTTGAGATAACGCGATCACGAGCTATTTTTGTATACATAATGAGCCCTGTGACCTTTGACCTTCGACCTCGTGACCCAAACATCTAATCAGTTCATTGGATCTGTTAGATACATATATGACCCAAGTTTGGCAGGAATCGATCTACCGGTTCTTGAGATAACGCGATCACGAGCTATTTTTGTATACATAATGAGCCCTGTGACCTTTGACCCTCGACCTTGTGACCTAAAAATCTAATCAGTTCATTGGCTTTGTTAGATACATACATGACTTAAGTTTGGCAGGAATCCATTGATCGGTTCTTGAGATAACGCGATCACGAGCTATTTTTGTATACATAATGAGCCCTGTGACCTTTGACCTCGTGACCCCAAAATCTAATCAGTTCATTGGCTCTGTTAGATACATACATGATCCAAGTTTGGAGGGAATCCATCAATTGGTTTCTTGAGATAACGCGATCACGAGAACGGGACGTACGGACGTACGTACGGACGGACGGACGGACGGACAACCAGAAAACATAATGCCTCCGGCTACTTTGTAGCGGAGGCATAAAAACCAACAAGTAAATAAATAAATAAGAATTCATGGTGGAAGGGATACCTAGACTAAGAAAAACCAACTTTGAAACTTATCAAAAAATACAAAGAGATATGTAGATTTTATTCATTGACATGTGATAATACCAGCAAACATTCTTTGGGCTACCCTGCATTTAAATTTGCTCTGTCCTCTACTTTGACTGAATGTATAAAATACCTGTGCTGCGGATGCTGTAGCTGCTGCTAGAGCCTGTGCACTGTGATGAGCTTGTAACTGAGCAGCTTGTAATGATTCCTGTAGGTTCATAGTAGCTGGTGGTAAGCTGATCGGCTGATTAGGAATGATCGTGAGACCTTGGAGACCTGGTAGACCTAGTCCTGGTACCTGGCTCAGTGGATGTAACGCCTCTGCTGCTGCTGCTGGGATCTGGAAACCAGTACCTGCACATTAACAAACAAATACACTGTTAGGATAATGTCCTTTGGCGAGACATTTATCTACATGTGCCACTCTCAACCCAGGTGTAGTGTTTGAGTACTGGTAGAAATTTGTTCTTCCTTGAATGCTTTCAGCAGCGTAAGGCAGCTGGGTTAAAGTCAGGGTAATAATATGACTTTGTGGGCACCTTCGATGGATATGTTTGCAATATAAATGTAGCTATTATCATTATTATCATAATAATATACAAGTATCTCACACAGATGAATACATGCTTTGCCATAAATCTGCAGGTAACTCATACAACTATCACTATGAACATAACGAACAAAGAAAGCGGACAAAATATACAGTTCCTCAGGTAGAAAAAGGAACATCCCTTCACTGCTATTATGTAAAAATGTGTAGAACAGGTGTCACATGCATATTCACCTGTTCTACACATTTTTACATAATAGCAGTGAAGGGATGTTCCTTTGTCTACCTGAGGAACTGTATATTTTGTCCGCTTTCTTTGTCTGTCATGTTCATAGTGTACAGCGGGACCTTCATTCTTTGACATTTCGTTGGAAACAAAAGCAAAATTTAACTTAAATTGTATCATAATGTGAAAGAGGATGTCATTTCAGACACATTTCTGCAAGGATTTTAAAAATAAATGTGTTTGAAGCCGAATATTGATGAAAGAATACAGAATTTAAGTTTTGTGTTGTACGCAGATAAACTAATTTTTGTATTCTTTCATCAATATTAAACTTTAAACCCCTTGTGGACACCCCTGGTATCCGGTTCTGCCTGTGATCTTACCTTCAGCTAGTTTGGCCATGAGTTGCAATCTTCCGGTAGTATTGAGTGTAATACCTCTCTTATCTAACTCTTCGCTATCCAGGAATGATGGAGCTTGTTGACCTTGTTCATTCCTCTCTGTTACATGGTTGACTTTCATTGGTCTTCCAGCTAACTCAAAACCATTCAGCTGATCTAAAGCTCTCTTCGCATCCTCAGCATCATGGAACTACAAACAAAACATAACACAGAAATGTTTAATAAGATACTATCCAACTTCTGAATTGCAAATCGAGTGTCAAGTCAGACATGAGCGGCAACCAAGAAACAACTATTATTATTATCGTTGAGAAGACAAGTTGAAATTTATTTAAAGTATTATTAGAAGCAAGATTATATGGTTTCTGACAATATCTTGCAATTCCTTGCCAATTGGTTCCATAGATATGATATCTATGATAAATATGATATTTGATACCATGATATGAATGCGAACATAAAGGCGGTCTGATCTGGTTATCAGCAAATGAAACAGTCAGGAAAAACATGATTTTTTTCTTTGGTGTGAAATATGTTATTTCGGATCCGGGCTAACTCGTACCTGGGGACAACTTGGCCCGCTGCAAAAACTGTCATTTTTGGGGTCATTTTACCCTTACTCTTGCCCTAACTCTGACTCTAACCCTAGACCTGCAAAAATTTACTGTTTTTGCAGCGGGCCAAGCTGCCCCTGGGGGTGAGTTAGCCCGACTCTGTTATTTCATGAGCATTCGATTTGTGCGAGGATGGTCATGTACATGTAAATTCATCTTGTTACTCTGAACTCGTCCAATTATATTTTGTTCATAATTCTTCTCAATTGACAAGTCAAGAATGCTATTCTTAATAGGTGACTTCATCTATGGTGGAGTGAGTGTACTTACGGTAATGAATCCATATCCTTTGGATCGGTTGGCATCTGTATCCATCATCAACTGAATATTGTCAATCTGCAAGGGATACAAAAAGGAGTCAAGTGAATGAATGCATGGAAAAAAGAGAATCACACTCTCAAATGAGACAGTCAAGTTGGTTAACTGCATGGGGAAGAATTGATTACAATGTAAATGCTATATCAATCTATTATCATTAAGCTTATACTCACAGACAAACCCTACAATTTGATTTCCCTGGGAAACTAGAATCATAATTCAAATACCGTTGTGAGTAATTGCAAAGCAAAGTACAGACTATATAAGCAAACAAGCATTGCAGTTCTTAAATTGGTGACAAAATAGTGAATACTTATAATCTCTTGCATCTTTAGAATTTTAATTTTGTCAAGTGTGTGTTTAATAGGCATACATTTGGAGTTCATGAACGTTAGTTGGTACAATGTAGCAGGCAAAAAGAAAGGGTTAGTAATTGGACGAAGATAAGATTTTGCTCTTTAAGAACCCCTGTGAGCACTTACCTTTCCAAATGGTTCAAAGATGCCTCTAAGCATGGCTTCTGTGATGTTATAATGTAGAGATCCTACGTAGAGCCTCATAGGACCTGAGTTGACTTTCTGTAGAGTGACATTCTGACCAGCGGAACGATTCTTCTCTGCATGGGACGGCTGTACTATGATAGGCACACCTAAAAGCTTCTGATTGTTGAGTCCTAGAGCCTGCATAGGTCACACAAAACAAAGCATTCATATCATGAGGAATTCTGTCATTACTTCACATTACCAATTTAAGGGACTGCTTAAAAATTAAATCTGTTTAAGAGCGTATGAGAAGCAAGATTGTATTAATATTACCAATGGTTTGACATTCCTTTTAAATGACTAGTATCAAAGTAAAAAGATTTCATGGGAAGATATGGTGAAGAAAGAAAAAGTAAGGTTGGTCTAAATGAGGACGATGCTCAAGACAACAGGAAGTGGAGGGGGTGGGGTGTTCATCATGGTGCAAAAATCAGTGACCCCTTGTAAGAGAGAAAATGATGACCTGATCCAGGCACAGCGGAGCACCCCAATTTGCATATCATTAGCGGCCCGTTCTATTTGAATAACCAACAGACATCTGCGTGAATCCGAACATGTGTGTGCTAGAATGTCAAATCTTAAAATTCGCGTTGCGCCTTTATTACTGCCAATATCGCTATGAAACTTTCCATACTAACTAAAATTATTATGAATTTTATGTCAGTGAAATAAATACGAAATTCCATGGAATAAAACTCGAGATATTAATGTGTTTTGAGCTTCGCCCCTCGAAAAACACGACGTCTACTTTATAATGTGATGACCCTATCAAGCAATGCACGAAGTAGAGACTTGGTATGAATATTCATTAGGGTTGAATCCATACATGGGCGAAATTTTCGCTTCTACGCTGTATTTTTTTTGGTTATAACGTTCTTTTTCATGGGGCTTCATTTTTAAAAGTTGTAGTCAGCGAACTCATTGAACATGACGTCATCGATCTCAGCGATGTACTGCGCATGCGTCTTAGGCCCGGTGCAGGCCAGATCAAAACAGCTGAGCCATTAGCGTGCACGTGTGCAGTCGGCTGGCAAGACATGTATAGCCAACGCACACGCGAGGTTCAGACATGACACACATTTGAATGTATGGGACTGGTCAAACAATTTTGCGACAACGAAGGATTATTTTTGTTTGATGAGATTCGGACATTGGGGTATGTTTTTCTCTGTTACGACCCTATCAAGCAACTATGAAAAGAGATATTTCACAAGGATTGAGATTATTAAATTTTCTTTTTGTTCATACGAGGCAATTCTTTCTCGCTCTAAAAGAAATGGTGAATTTTACGGTGATTTTGTATCTCATTTTTTTCGTTTTTGTTCGTCAAAACTATCCCTTAAATTTCACATTTGCTGTGCATCAATAACTCTTTTTATACACATGAGTGTCTTGCAAATTTATTAAATACTCGATTTAGTAGCTTTGATTGGTGATATTCATCACATTAATGAAGAATTTGTCTTCGAAATTTGTTTACTTTTTTTCGCATCGATCGGTACACAATTGTTGATTTTATGCAAATGATGTTTACTGGACGAGAGTCGATCGCACGGTAATTGGGGTGCTCCGCTGTGCCTGGATCATGATGACAATAACTACAATATGTTTTCTCTGACTTAAGATTTACTTTTACCTCAGTACTAATAGAATAGTAAGTATTCTTATTGAATAATAATAACAAATTGCCCTCTTCTATATATCGATCATTTAATCAAACTTTCAGGATTAAAAAAAAACAAGACAATTAAGGGTTGATTTTACCCATTCTGATTTAGAGTAAATCAGAATAAGTTTAAATGAAAACAATAAGTATCCATAGCATGCTGCATGGGAAACGAGACTTACCAGTGGTACTGAATCTGCAACATCATACTCCACATAGCCAACTCCTTTCGATCTCCTCGAGTTTCGATCTGTGATGATTTTAACAGTTCTCACCTTGAAACAATAAAATAAATAATATTTGGTTATCATCAATGTATACAAATGTCTTCTACTTATAATTAGTGCTGTAATCAAACGTTTAACCGTCCGGTATCCGACCGCCCATGGCGGATTCCGTTTTCAATTGGACGGTTTCGTTTTCTCTTTTTTTTTTAATAATTATTTATTTTTTTATTTTTATTTCGAATTATGCCCCTCCACCTGGCACTATGCCTGGCAATGTCTCCCAGCTCAGTAATCGATGTGTTGACTCACCACTCGGAAACTAGAACACTCCAATTTGTCTGTCATCTTGGTTTGAAAGTAATCTTTGTAATAGATCTCAATATGTAGTTTATAATAATAATTCATCCAATTTTTACACATGGTGTACCACAAGGTTCTATCCTAGGTCCTTTACTGTTTTTAATTTTCATTAATGATCTTATACATTCTTCTAAAAACGACATTGTTACTATTATTTGTGACAAGTTCACAAGCACAAATCGGCACCTTCAACTGCACCTCGCAGTTAAATAAAAGTCCTTCCCGTTTTTTCACACGGACCTGGCTTGCCGGCCAAAAAAAAAAAAAAAAACGTTTAACCGAAAGGTTTTGACTGGCGGTTAAACAGAATTGGAGATATCCGTGATGTTACAGCACTACTTATAATGTACACAATCATTATTAATGATTATCACCCATGTTGGTCCTTTTCTGATTCTTTTAGTCAGAGCTGCAACACAAAGACTGTTCTAGTATCTCTAGAGTATACTATACTGCAAACTATTAAATGTGAAAAGTAAGATTTCATCTTTCCTACTGATGAGAAGAATTCTCTGCGTTCCCTTTCTTTTGCTCTCTGTGAGAGCTGCATCACAAAGACTGTTCTAGTATCTATGGGGTACACTATATTGCTAAATATTATTGAATATGTGAGTGAGATATTATACCTTTCCAACTGATGAGAAGAATTCTTTGAGTTCCCTTTCTTTTGCTCTCTGTGAGAGCTGCATCACAAAGACTGTTCTTGCATCACGGGTGTCTGCATCAGGATCATCTCGTCTGAAATAAATTAATGATAAGATTAGTAAATTCAGCTGGCAGTGAACAAAATAGTACATGTATCAGCTTGAGATTTTTTTTATTTTACCAGTAATTGCAACTGGCAAGATTTATGCAAAGCATTATTAGCATTTAAACTAATACTACTCTAGATATTTTGCCTCCCAATTTTTTTTCCCGATTACCTTTTAACAATTGCTTTTTAAAAATATGCAGTTGCAATCATAAAACTAGGCTATTCCCACAACAGTAAAGTATTTATAATCATACTAAGCCAGGGGTGATAGTGAGCACTAAAAAAAAAAAAGGTTTTTTGTTTTCCCCTCAACCACGCCCCCCTTGAGTAAAAAAAAAGAAGAGGATTCGCAGGGAAAAAATGGAATCTAACAACATTCTCCCCTTTCGAGTACGAAAATTGGGAAAAAAATAGGGCAAAATAGGGAAGAATAGAAAATAAGGGGGAAATCGGGAAAATCAGGATAAAATAGGAAAGAAAAATCTGGTAAAAAAAAAAAAAAAAAAATCTGATTTTTTTTTTTTTTTTTTTTTTTAAATTGGGAAGAAAAAAAAAATCGGGAAACCGATTTAAATCAGGTTTTTATCAGGCCTGCTATGCTAAACTGACACATGAATTGCTTATTTTAGTTTAATATATAAAATATACATGTCATTCTGTAAGACTACTCTTGATATATTGTTTACTAAATGACTTACACAGGGCTGATTTCCTTGTCCTTGTTGCGTTCTTTGCTACGTGACCTCTTTGACCTGTAGTTATCTTCCTCCCTGTCTCTATACCCTCGTCCACCTCTATAGCCTCCTCCTCCTCCCCGTCGGTCACCTCCCCTGTATCCTCCATAGCGTTCCCTGCTCCGGCTCCTCCTCCTCACTGGGCTGCGTCGTCTTTCCTTCCTGTCTCCATCTCGGTCCTTCCTGTCTCCATCACGATCCTTCCTGTCTCCATCTCGATCCTTCCTGTCTCCATCTCGGTCCTTCCTGTCTCCATCACGGTCTTTCCTGTCTCCATCGCGATCCTTCCTGTCTCCTCGATCCCTGTGGCTGTCTCTACCCCTCTCACGGTCCTTGTCTCGGCCTTTGTCTCGGTCCTTGCGATCCCTATTCGTAAGGAGGAAAGTCAAGATAGTAAGCATAATTCAAACAACTTCCTAATAGTATTATTAATCTATGTGAAAATTACTTAATCAAAAAAATTTGTATAGCTTTATATGTGATGATAAAATAAGAATTTATAAATATCTGAAAAGTATAGGAAATCAACCATAAGGTCATTTATTTATAATCAAAGATCAGTAACATAGAATGGATATATCACTCTTCATTCTGATTGAATTCAAGTTGAATTTACTGTGTATTTACTGCGAATTTACTTTGATTTCTCATCTCTGCACAGATGAATAAAATATCATGTGGCAAATTACAAACTAAGGCTTACCATCAACGAAGCAACTTTAAATTGACAATTAAGAATGACCGCTTAACTATAGATACATGACTACAGATGTTAAAGTTGGGGGAATAATGTGAGAGCAGTCTCACCTGTGTCTTTCTCTGCTCTTGCTACGGCTTCGTTTCCTTCCTTTGCTCCTGCTGCGACTTCTTCTCCTTTCTTCCCTGCAACACAGACAGTGACAACATGTTAATTACACACATCTACACACAATTACAAGTATCTTAGTCTACAAGTACCCATTTGATCCTACATAAAGTACAATTCATATCAATACAATCATTTCATTACTAGCTTGTGATGTGACTTCCTTTTGTTATTTTAAGTTTGATCTTTCCTTCATATTAAAAATATTAATATAATAATGTATCATTTTAGAAAAATGTATTTCTCCTGCCTCTCTGTATTAGACTATTCCTGTTATCCTTGAGCCAGTCTTTTACCCGCAATATCTAATCCCCGTTGCAAGAAAGGTCTGGTGTTTTGACTTCTATTTGTACATTCATTTTTATCTAATAAGCATATGCTTAGCTGCAATATTGAGGTGTCATTTATGCGTCGGTCGTTAGAGGGGCGACAGTAATGACATATTTCCAGTCCCTTGTGGTATAAATGCTCCAATCTTTCTCATCTTCTGCTAACCTAGCACTTCCAGCATGTCATGATATTGAGATTATTATAAAAATGATCATTCCCAAAGTATGTGACAGTGAAACCGAGTAGCCCAGGATCAATTATTACTATAATGTATCTCTCTCTCATAGCTCTGTCCCCGTTGTAGACAAACCATGTATATAATCTGCAGTCTCAACATCCATGAGACTGCAACCTTATACTGTAACCTTATCTACTCTTTCTCATATGTATGAGACTAAAGTAGATAAGCGCAATGTGAGAGGGAGGTGTCAAATCTAATGAAATGGGATGATCTCGACACCTTGCACCATGACGATCATCTCTGCTCTTCTTTCTCCAGCCACCAATGGACGAAAACAACTTTCCATTTGTGTTCTGCAGGCGTAGTTGGCTAGGTATTTCTCACTTTATCCATACAATCTGCGGCAATAGACATTGACCCAAGTTGTTACTCATTTCTTAGTTTGTATTGGGGTGGGGACGTAAGGGAGGATTCACATAAACTTAACTTAGACCAGCTCACATTAAAATTAGAATGTACAAATTGTTTTGAAGTCATAGATGCATTAATTATCTTAAGAGCCAAAATCCTTTGATGAATGAATGGTGTCATATTTCAAATTCTTAACATGAATTGCAAAATGAAGGAAGTTTTGTTTGCTGGTGGGTACACCAGCATCTCCACTAAAAGGACATGTTTGCCTCTCCATGTATTTCTTTTAAGTAACACGCAACATGAAAATTAAGATGGGGTATATGTCTTTGAGAATTCCTTGGAAAACATTCTTGAAGTAACTTCTTATCCTTCGCAGCTCTCTTACACTTGCTGACATTTGGGCATGCATTAAAATAAAAGAATGGCATATTTTTCGCTCAAGTTCTCTTCTAGAAAGGCGTTTAAAAAAGCAACCATCTATATTCAATCTGGGAGATGGCTAACAATGTCTCTCTGCGTCACATTTCCACTATACCTTACCTTAAGAGGGGTTTTTAAGCAGGGCTGACTTTTCCGCATCAAGTTCACCAAACTATCCCTCAAAAACTTGCCACCTATGTGTATGGAGCACACGTGTAAAATTGTTACTGTTTTTTTTCTGGAAAGAAATATAGTCTTTATGATGAGATGTTCATGTGTTTTTATTGGTAGCTCTCTCACACTGTAAATCCACTCTGACGATTTCCACAGACTAACATTCAACATCAAGACTGACATAGTTTCATCATAACTCTTCTACTCTTGCCTATATAAGCGATGCATTTTCATTGTACATTTTCATGAGGTAATAAACTAGAGACCCTCTATAAATTATTGTGAAGTGCAACTTACTTTTTCTTTGGTGCTGGAGCTTCTTCCTCTGTCACTACATCTTTAGCTTTGTCTCCATTCTCAGGGGCAGCTTCCTGGATTCCAAAGGAGAACATCATCAATGTAACACCACAAGCACGATGGGGAGTATTGGGGAGGGAGCAAAAAGGGGAGGGGCAAATGGGATTGTGATGGAAAAAAAAAGGGAAAGAAAAGCAGAACAAAGCAAAGACGTATGAATAAATGTGTTCACATTTCATATCTTGACTATTTTTAAATTTCTCGGCTAATGTCTTAGAAGCAGCAGTCTCAGTGATAATTTGTTTGATGCTGTCAAACTAAACATACAAACAAACAAAAAAACATTCTGGAGGATGAAATTTCAGCACAGACCTGTGCCAATAATGTTTTCTTCTTCTCTGATTATCATTGTTTAGTCAGCAATGCATTACAAATAAACTGCACATGAGACTACTGCTTCTGAGCGATTTGACACGAGATCATCTCATGTGGTTCCCTTGCTTGTGAACTTACCAGACTTATAACCCACTGTACAACACAATGCTTTCATATTGGCAACACAAATGAACTCGGGGGAATGCTTTGCCTCAGACCTGCAAAGGACAATACTTACACTGACCAACAACCATCAGTCATGAAACTTTTTAAAAGACCGATCCAAATAGAAAGAGTTGGTCCAAATACCAGTAAAAAGGAATCTGTGACAAATGAAAATGTTGGGAAAGTGTGAAACACTGTAGTCTTTGAGTGATATGAACCTTACTTAAAACAGCCATAAGTGACCTTCTATTTGGTGCATTGTGATTCTGAAAAAGGGGAAGTGGCATTTCTACATGCATTATAATGCAAACATTATCTGCCAATGGTGATAACCCAATTAGAAATAACATACATATTCATAAGAATCATCTTCACAGAATAGTGCAGATACATTTATTAGGGGGGGGGGGTAGATATATACATATAATTTGTTTGGATAAAGTGATATAATCCGCTTCCAAAAATGTTCCCTAATTAACATCTTTATTCCTCAAGCTTCAAATGTACATAACAAAGAAAGATAAACCTGATGATTTACAATTACAGTTTGCACATCTCATGCACCCCCCCCCCCAAAAAAAAAAAAAAAAAAAAAAACATGAAAGAAAAGAGCTTGTGCTGAGTATATGACAGAGATAGGAGTGAGAGAGATCAATTTGGGTCTAGCAAGTTGAAGTTGAGCACAACATCATTTAATTCAAAGGATATCTTTAGTCATTACTCTAGTCTCTTTGTTAATGTTCTGGAATAACAGACTTGTGAGTTGTGGCAATGTGATAAAGAATTCGGGAATGGATTTAGAAATCATGCATGCATAGCACTCATACAATTACAAACAAAATCGCCCTCATCTCTTTCTTCATTTGTAAATTCAAACAATTATTGCTACTTTAATACTCTCTACATTTCACAATGTATGCCTTTTTCTTGATCTTTATACTGTGAGTCTTATTGACGATAATATATCTTTGATGTTCATGAGCTGTCTAAGAGCATCTGGATTCAGGTGTAGAAGAACATTCTAACCAAACCTAGAAAAGACAGATGGGAAGCATGTCATTTGCATTCTTCAAGAGCACTTTACATGAATCAAAATATTATAATGCTGATCATTTGACTAACTTTTCGGATAGAAAACAATTCATTACACAGAAACAAACACACAAGTGATTTGTATAGATACTCCAAACAAGAAAGGTGGTGCATCTTTCAATCAAAAAAAAATTTCCACTGCTGAGTGAAATAACATGATGAAATATAGAGCCAATGCATACAATGGGAACACAGCTTTATTAACTTCAAATGGAAACTGCTTGTTGGCTATGCAGTATTGTATTGTGTAAACGAATGATATTATTTTTAAAAATCCTCCTGTTTACTAAACATCCAGTTTGCTACATGTAAATTGTTTCAGATGCTGTCATGTTTAGGAAATTTAAAATTGAAATTCACTCTCACTGCAGGGATGAAGTTAAGTCTTCAAACCTCCACTTTTTTTTCTACATTCTTACTATATCCTGGATGCTTCAAATCCACTAAAAAAGAACCAAGTCTGATTTACAAAGTTCTTTGAAAAGTAACAAAAGGAAAATTGGTCAAACATAGAATCTCACCTCTTTTTTGTACATGTAAGGTGCCTCCAACATGGCCTCAACATCCAAATCCTCGGTCATTTTGTCTTTATTTCAGCTCACTACCACGTCAAGATCTGACCTAAAAAATACAAAAATGAAATAATAATAATAATGACTGTATACATATATGTAGATGATAATAATATGGTTATTTATATAGCGCTGGTACCCGTCAGGTTCTGACGCTCATGGCGCTTCACACATATTACCCTGGTCGTAGCAGAGCTGCCAAAGTAACTAGCGCTCAAGCATATCAGGTACCCATTTACACCTGAATGGAGAGTGGCAAATGTAGATTAACGTCTTGGCAAAGACAATAGTGCTGCGGCGAGACTTGAACCCTTCACTTGTGATCTGCAATCAGCTGTCTTATCCACTAGTCCACAACACCTGATCATTTTGTGTAGCAATTAATCTACATATTAAATGTCACGGAACTCCTGGTTCGGATAATAAAAGAGCTGGTCCTAAAAATATTAAGGATCATATTTTTAGCTTCGATGCTCTGCGGGTGTACATGTAGGGTTCCCGATCCGTGCGCTGGCAATGCAAAAAAAAAGGGATTCTGCGTATTAAAATACTCCCAGGTTTCCATTTACGGGTTGACCGTCTTACAGAGGATTTATCGTTTAAAACGTGAAAGTATCTGTGATGCGTCAATTGACCCTGTAAACGATCATTGGATCGGACACCGATACCGATCCGATCTGGGGTGATCGGCGATTCCGATCCGATCAATTAAAATGATCGGAAAAAAATCGGCAGATTTTTTTTTTTTTTTTTTTTTAATGACGAAAATTTTCAAGTTTTTGGCTATCAAATGCTCAAAAAAAATTCATGGCTGGGATTATTTTGTCATTTGGAGTTGTTGTAGACCATGTTTGTTGATATGTAGTGCCTTTTCATGACTTTGAAATTAATAATATTGGTCTAAGAGCAGAGGCAAAACATGCGGGCCGCCATCTTGGATTATAATGCATACCTACATTATAATTCAAGATGGCGGCCCGCATGTTTTGCCTCTGCTCTTAGACCAATATTATTAATTTCAAAGTCATGAAAAGGCACTAAATATCAACAAACATGGTCTACAACAACTCCAAATGACAAAATAATCCCAGCCATGAATTTTTTTTGAGCATTTGATAGCAAAAAACTTGAAAATTTTCGTCATTAAGAAAAAGAAAAATACCTACATTATAATCCAAGATGGCGGCCCGCATGTTTTTCCTCTGCTCTTAGACCAATATTATTAATTTCAAAGTCATGAAAAAGCACTATATATCAACAAACATGGTCTACAACAACTCCAAATGACAAAATAATCCCAGTCATGAACTTTTTTTGAGCATTTGATAGCCAAAAACTTGAAAATTTTCGTCATTAAAAAAAAATAAAATAAAAAAATAAAAAAAAAAAAAAAAAAAAAAAAAAAAAAAAAATCAGCCGATTTTTTTTGTCGATCTTCCGATCCGATACCGATCAAAGGTGCGAGGGTGTCGCTCCGATCTTCCGATCCGATCAGAGCCCCAACTTACAGGGTTAGCGTCAATGAGAAATGCATCATGGAGAATCAACCTGGAATCCGTTATTTGCATCGCCAACGCCGGATCATTAATAAGGATCATCCGCAAAAATGCAGACAATCCTTATGTTTTAGGACACGATTTGTTCGCGTTTACGAGGATATCCATGTTTATCAGTGCTGGTCCGAGAATTAAGATCGTTTTCGTAAACGTGGACGGATGCGTCCTCATTTTCGAAGACGTTTCCTATCTCTGATCAGAGCATTGGCGTCTTTGGCGATGCATAAAAAGGGATTCTGCAATGATTTTGTTGATGCATTTCACATTGGCTTTTTAGTATTGTAGAGAGACTTTTACATTTAATGAGCGATAAATCCTTGGGAAGACAGACAGCCCATAAAAGTAGACAGTGAACTGGAGGTATTTTATAACGCGGAATCCGTTTTTTTGCATTGCCAGCATGCTAATCGTGAACCCAAAACCTGCAGAGCACCGATGAAAAAAACGTCCAGGAAAATGTGGACAATCCTTATTCTTAATGACGCAATTTGTCCATGTTAACAAGGATATCCTCATTTATGCGGACGATCCTTATTCTCGGACTAGCGCCCAGTCTATCTACTGATTTTAAGGATGTTCTTGACGTTGACTTTATTTTGGCAGAATCTCAAGAATTACCAAAATGTTCTCAAGGCGCCTTCAAGCTTTCTCTTTGGGCTTTTTTATTTTGTTTTGTAGGCCTAGAATCTAGGTCTAGTCGTAGACTATTGCCGAGCCCGACCCGATTGAACACTCACAATCACAGTCACACACAGTCCACTCACACACACTGCATTGCATTGTTGTTAATTGTTAGGCTACTCAACTGTGTGTTACTTTTTTTGAGTGATTACCAACTTACTGAAGTCTGAACTGTGTTCGATACAATTCGAAATCGAAATTTATGAGTAGAATTATCATTTAAAAAACTCAAACTTACCTCGATATTACACCGGGTATGTATATCATCAAATGATGCAACGAACCTAGGCACCTGTCTAACGTTAAAACAGCAAAATAAACGATTCGTTCTCCCCTAGCCCTTCCGCCACGGATTACCACAATTTTCCACAGCGCAGTTGTCAATTCGGCAACTCCACACGTAGTGATTTGTAATTTAATAGAACAAAATGTAATTCTTCACAAAAAATGTATATTTTAAATTTAAAAATATATATATTTCTCATAAATTAGAATGTTATAATACAAATTGTACTTTTTTATTTCCTCAAAATATACTTTTATATATTTTTTACAAACACATTTTGGATCGAGCCAGAGTTCATACGCATGCGTAATACATCATCACGTGAAACGCTCGCTCAATGGATTCAATGGTACTTCCAATGTGTACATTTCTTCTTCGTCCAAGTAACTCCCACGCTTTTGGAATTTTGTCATAGCGAAAGCATAACGTAACGGTATCATACCGTTTGTCTAACGAATGACTTTTCACCTCTTATAATTACCCTTTTTACTTTGACACATGCTCCTTTTCTTTTGTAATATATAATTTCTTTTCCATTCAGAGTGTCCCATTTTCCATCACACGTGCCCCTAATTTAAAGCGACTGCACGAGAGCAACTTTTTCTTTCTATCTATTTCAGTATCTGTTCTCCCGGTTCGGAGGATGATCAGGGGCGTCGCTAGACCTTTTTCAGTGGGGGGGGGGGGGGGGGGGTGTAGAGGCCAACGATTACCGACAAAAATAGCCACCAATTACCCGACAAAATTAAATGTCCAATATCTACAAATTCAACCCTATGAACCTGGGGCGGTAGTGAGCAAAAGAATCACTTAAAAGCGCGCTCATTAGGGGGGTGTGGCATGGGTGATGGGTGAAGCTTAGACGTTTCATCACAATATAGAGAAAGGAAGACGATTAATTGTACCGTTGTCGTCTGTTAATCCTTGGCTGAATGAAGATTCCCCCCCCCTCCCGCGCGAAGCGCGAAAGCTATGACGTTTTTTTTATTAAATCATTATTAAAAAAAAAAAATAGCCGTACCGTTCTCGACTGTTTATCCTTGGTTGAATTCAGTTTCTCCCCCTCCCGCGCGAAGCGTGGAAGCTTTGACGTTTCATTAAATTATTAGAGAAAGAAGACGATTCGTCGTACCGTTTTCGACTCTTATAAGCCCTTTTCATCTGAATTCAGTTTCCCCCTCAAAGCTTTGACGTTTCCTCATATTATTAGAGAAAGATCACGACTTGTTGTACCGTTTTCGACTCTAAATAAGCCCTCTTAATTTTGTCTGAATTCAGTTTCCCCCTCTCGCGCGAAGCGCGGAAGCTTTGACGTTTCCTTAAATTAGTAGAGAAAGAAGACGATTCGTTGGACCGTTTTCGACTGTAAATAAGCCCTATTAATTTTGTCTGAATTCAGTTTCCCCCTTTCGCGCGAAGCGCGGAAGCTTTGACGTTTCCTTAAATTTTAGAGAAAGAAGACGATTCGTTGTACCGTTCTCGACTCGTCTAAATGAAGTTTTCCCCTTCCGCGCGAAGCGCGGAATTTTTGGCGTTTCATCACAATATAGAGAAAGGAAGACGATTCCTCGTACCGTTTTCGAATCTTAATAAGCCCTATTCATCTGAATTCGGTTCGCGAAGCGCGAAAGCTTTGACTATTCCTCAAATTATTGGAGTAAGAATACGATTCGTTGCACCGTTTTCAACTTTTAATAAGCCCTATTTGTCTGAATTCAGTTTCACATTCTCGCGCGAAGCGCGGAAGCTTTGACGTTTCATTGAATTATGAGAAAAAGCAGACGATTCGGTGTACTGTTCTCGACACTTAATCCTTATCTGAATGAAGCTTCCCCCTCCCGCGCGAAGCGCGGAATTTTTGGCGTTTCATCACAATATAGAGAAAGGAAGACGATTCCTCGTACCGTTTTCGAATCTTAATAAGCCTTATTCATCTGAATTCGGTTCGCGAAGCACGAAAGCTTTGACTATTCCTCAAATTATTAGAGAAAGTATACGATCCGTTGTACCGTTTTCGACTTTTAATAAGCCCTATTTGTCTGAATTCAGTTTCCCATTCTCGAGCGAAGCGCGGAAGTTTTGACGTTTCATTAAATTATTAGAGAAAGAAGACGATTCGTCGTACCGTTTTCGACTTTTAATAAGCCCTTTTCATCTGAATTCAGTTTCCCCCTCAAAGCTTTGACGTTTCCTCATATTATTAGAGAAAGATCACGACTTGTTGTACCGTTTTCGACTCTAAATAAGCCCTATTAATTTTGTATGAATTCAGTTTCCCCCTCTCGCGCGAAGCGCGGAAGCTTTGACGGTTTCTTAAATTAAGACGATTCGTTGTACCGATCTCGACTCGTCTTAATGAAGCTTCCCCTGCCGCGCGAAGCGCGAAATATTTGGCGTTTCATCACAATATAAAGAAAGAAGACGATTCGTCGTACCGTTTTCGACTCTTAATAAGCCCCATTCATCTGTATTCAGTTTCCCCCTCACGCGCGAAGCGCGAAAGTTTTGACGTTTCCTCATATTATTAGAGAAAGATCACGATTCCGATGTTGTACCGTTTTCGACTCAAATAAGCCCTATTAATTTTGTCTGATCTCAGTTTTCCCCTCTCGCGCGAAGCGTGGAAGCTTTGACGTTTCCTTAAATTATTAGAGAAAGAAGACGATTCGTTGTACCGTTCTCGACTCGTCTAAATGAAGTTTTCTCCTTTCGCGCGAAGCGCGGAATTTTTGGCGTTTCATCACAATATAGAGAAAGGAAGACGATTCATCGTACCGTTTTCGACTCTTATTAAACCCTTTTCATCTGAATTCAGTTTCCCCCCACTCGCGCGAAGCGCGAAAGCTTTGACGTTTCCTTTAATTATGAGAGAAGGAAGACGATTCGTTGTACTGTCTCGACTCGTCTAAATGAATTTTCCCCTTCCGCGCAAAGCGCGGAATTTTCGGCGTTTCATCACAAAAGAAAGGAAGACGATTCGTCGTACCGTTGTTGACTCTTAAACCTTGTTTGAATTTGGTTTCCCCGAAAGTTTTAAACCTCTGATTTCTTTAGCTGATATTATAGGAAAGTGAAACTTCGAGAAAATACAAGTATTGTAGTTGTAGTCACTCGCGAAGTCGTCACAGCGAATAAGAAGTCGTAGGGAGAGATGTATATTGTCGGTCGACCGACAATATACATCTCACCGACTTCAAACTTCTGCATTGATATAGTACACGAGGATCGAGCAAGAATACCGACAAAGCTGACCCGACATAGCAACATATTTACCCGTGTCTTTCTTGCTCCCTCGACGAGACGACTCCACCCAACAACCCCCTTCTCTCTTTAACTCCCACTCTCAGACTCTTACCTCCCCTCTCTCTCCTCTCTTTCACCCCCCGTTTCTATTGTTTCCCTTTCACTCTTTTTTCTTTCCTTTGGCAAGACATTGATCTACATTTGCCACTCTCCACCCAGGTGTTAAAATGGGTACCCGGTAGGATGCGAAAGCTAATGTGGTTTGATTAGCAACTTGGCGCTTATAAATTGGCGACTGGCTGCAATGCTCCCCAGGGAGTGGAGAATGTGCATACCTTGTATGCGGGTCCGATGACCGGGGTAATTATGTTCCGCGCCTAGAAAAGTAGTATTAGGCGCATTATAAATATGAGCTATTATTATTATTATTATTATGGTCACACAGAGGATTTTTTAAAAGTGGGAACTTGGGTAAAATGCAATAAATTATTGAAAATTTATTGCATTTTTAAAAAAAAAATTTATGGATACTGCCCCCTACCCTAGCCCCCGCTGCGTACAGTCATGGTTCAGTGACAAAGCAATGGCCTCGTAACGTACTGTGGGGACTACTCAAAATATTATGGATATTATTCCTTAAAAACACAAATTGACAGAATTCTCTTATTGCAATAAAAAAAGGCACATATAGGACCTACTGACAAATTATTTTATGAAAATGTCATAAGCTTTTACACAGAAAGAATACATTTTACGAAGAAAAAAAACAATTCGGCTTGGTCTCGATCCACAAGGACTGATGACTTTATACTTCCTGCCCCCCCCCCCACTCTCTCTCTCTCGATCCCCCTCTCTTTCTCTCGACCCTCTCTCCCCCTCTCTCTATCCCTCTCTCTCTCTCTCTCTCTCTCCCCCTCTATCTCTCTCTCTATCTCTCTCACTCACCCCTTTTTCACTCGGTCCGAGTCTCTCTCTTTATCTTATGATGATAAACTTTATTTGTTTTCCCCCACCTAATAATGTGATATCGGTATAAATTTGTAATGTTAACCATTTTGCTTTCATCTGAGAATATCCATGTGCATGTAAAATTTTGTTCATGTCGACGGTGTTTTATTATAGAAGTAGATCGTGTAAGTTGATGGACTCAACATAATTATGGCGCATGTTGCATCGTTGGGCAAGCACACTGTGAAGCGGAGCATGTCCAACTGAAACCGAATTTGGCCGATCTAGGCCTATTTGTATTATGTTCGGTTCTACTCAGGGGCGTCGCTAGACCTTTTTCAGTGGGGGGGGGGGGGGGGGGGGGGGTGTAGAGGCCAACGATTACCGACAAAACTAGCCACCAATTACCGACAAAATTAAATGTCCAATATCTACAAATTCAACCCTATAAACCTGGGGCCGAAGGCTAAATCGTTTTTCCTATGGACTATCTATAGTACTTGCATATGCGCAAAATGATCAATTTCCTCGACGACATAAATATACGAATTATTTCTTCAATTTAGTCAGCATCATAGCTTTATATTTTAATGCAGGCGCGGAGCTAGGATCTTATTTTAGGAAGGGGCGGTAGTGAGCAAGAGAATCACTTAAAATCGCGCTCATTAGGGGTGTGTGGGTGATGGGCCTCCCGCGCGAAGCGCGGAAGCTTAGACGTTCCTTAAATTATTATTTTAAAAAGGCGATTCGCTGTACCGTTCTCGACTGTTTATCCTTGTCTGAATTCAGTTTCTCCCCCTCTTAATCCTTATTTGAATGAAGTTTTCCCTCCCGCGCAAAGCGCGGAAGTTTTGGCATTTCCTTAAATTATTAGAGAAAGAAGACGATGCGTTGTACCGTTTTCGACTGTAAATAAGCCCTATTAATTATGGATGAATTCAGTTTCCCACTCTTGCGCGAAGCGCGAAAGCTTTGACGTTTCATTGAATTATTATTATAAAAAGACGATTTGCTGTACCGTTCTTGACTGTTTATCCTTGTCTGAATTCAGTCCCCCCCCCTCCCGCGCAAAGCGCGGAAGCTTTGACGTATCATTAAATTATAAGAAAAAGCAGACGATTCGGTGTACTGTTCTCGACTCTTAATCCTTGTCTGAATTCAGTTTCTCCCCCTCTTAATCCTTATTTGAATGAAGCTTTCCCTCCCGCGCAAAGCGCGGAAGTTTTGGCATTTCCTTAAATTATTAGAGAAAGAAGACGATGCGTTGTACCGTTGTCGACTGTAAAAAAGCCCTATTAATTTTGGATGAATTCAGTTTCCCCCTCCCGCGCGAAGCGCGGAAGCTATGACGTTTCCTTAAATTATTAGAGAAAGAAGACGATGCGTTGTAACGTCTTCGCCTGTAAATAAGCCCTATTAATTTTGGATGAATTCAGTTTCCCCCTCTCGCGCGAAGCGCGAAAGCTTTGACGTTTCCTTAAATTATTAGAGAAAAAAAAACGATTCGTTGTACCGTTCTCGACTCGTCTAAATGAAGTTTTCCCCTACCGCGTTTCATCACAATATAGAGAAAGGAAGACGATTCCTCGTACCGTTTTCGAATCTTATTAAGCCCTATTCATCTAAATTCGGTGTTTTTTTCCCGCGCGAAGCGCGAAAGCTTTGACATTACCTCAAATTATTAGAGAAACTGAAGAACACGATTCGTTGTACCGTTTTCGACTTTTAATAAGCCCTATTTTTCTGAATTCAGTTTCCCATTCTCGCGCGAAGCGCGGAAGCTTTGACGTTTCATTAAATTATCAGAAAAAGCAGACGATTCGGTGTAGCTGTTCTCGACTCTTAGTCCTTATCTGAATGAAGCTTCCCCCTCCCGCGCGAAGCGCGGATGTTTTGACGTTTCCTTAAATTATTAGAGAAAGAAGACGATTCGTCGTACCGTTTTCGACTCTTAATAAGCCCTATTCATCTGAATTCAGTTTCCCCCTCTCGCACGAAGCGCGAAATTTTCGGCGTTTCATCACAATATAGAGAAAGGAAGTCGATTCCTCGTACCGTTTTCGAATCTTATTAAGCCCTATTCATCTAAATTCGGTTTTTTTTTCCCGCGCGAAGCGCGAAAGCTTTGACAATACCTCCAATTATTACAGAAATAACACGATTCGTTGTACCGTTTTCGACTTTTAATAAGCCCTATTTTTGAATTCAGTTTCCCATTCTCGGTCATACAAAATAATGATAATATGTACCACTTTATAGTGCAATTCTAAATTATGAGAAAATTCTCGTCCTAAGACGTATCATTGCGTTTTTCATAAATGACGTTTCATTAAATTATGAGAAAAAGCAGACGATTCAGTGTACTGTTCTCGATTCTTAATCCTTATCTGAATGAAGCTTCCGCCTTCCGCGCGAAGCGCGTAAGTTTTGACTTTTCATTAAATTATTAGAGAAAGAAGACGATTCGTTGTACCGTTTTCGACTGTTAATAAGCCCTATTAATTTTGGATGAATTCAGTTTTCCCCTTCCGCGCGAAGCGCGGAAATTTCGGCGTTTCATCACAATATAGAGAAAGGAAGACGATTCCTCGTACCGTTGTCGAATCTTATTAAGCCCTATTCATCTAAATTCGGTTTTTTTTCCCCGCGCGAAGCACGAAAGCTTTGACATTACCTTAAATTATTATAGAAATAACACGATTCGTTGTACCGTTTTCGACTTTTAATAAGCCCTATTTTTGAATTCAGTTTCCCATTCTCGCGCGAAGCGCGGAAGCTTTGACGTTTCATTAAATTATGAGAAAAGGCAGACGATTCAGTGTACTGTTCTCGACTCTTAATCCTTATCTGAATGAAGCTTCCCCCTTCCGCGCGAAGCGCGTAAGTTTTGACTTTTTATTAAATTATTAGAGAAAGAAGACAATTCGTTGTACCGTTTTCGACTGTTAATAAGCCCTATTAATTTTGGATGAATTCAGTTTTCCCCTTCCGCGCAAAGCGCGGAAATTTCGGCGTTTCATCATGTAGAGAAAGGAAGACGATTCCTCGTACCGTTTTCGAATCTTATTAAGCCCTATTCATCTAAATTCGGTTTTTCCCCCGCGCGAAGCGCGAAAGCTTTGACATTACCTCAAATTATTAGAGAAAGAACACGATTTGTTGTACCGTTTTCGACTTTTAATGAGCCCTATTTTTCTGAATTCAGTTTCCCATTCTCGCGCGAAGCGCGGAAGCTTTGACGTTTCATTAAATTATGAGAAAAAGCAGACGATTCGGTGTACTGTTCTCGACTCTTAATCTTTATCTGAATGAAGCTTCCCCCTTCCGCGCGAAGCGCGTAAGTTTTGACGTACATTAAATTATTAGAGAAAGAAGACGATTCGTTGTACCGTTTTCGACTGTTTTTTTTTTTCTCTTTAACCTCAATCAGAGGAACTTTATTATTCAAACTGACATTCCTTTTTGTTTCTTTTCCTTCAAATAAACAAATTCAACTCATATACAATCATAAACAAATAAAATATTGCAACGTTTGTTTGTTTGTTCATGAGTACATCTGTTTTCGTTGTCTACAGCATCTCAATTAATTTCTGTACCATATTGTTATTTTCTCTTTTAATACTTTTACAGTTCAAATAAAATGTCAACTCATATTTAAGACTACGATATAGAGTTCTCGCATGTGTTCTATTAAATGATTGTAAATTCTTTATGTGGTTTCTATATATTACATACTCAGCAAAATTTATTATTAAATTTACTAAATGACAAATTGAGTTTTCAACTTCATAACCAAGTATTAAAATCTGTTCAGTCATCTGAATATTTAGACCACATAAATTGAAGATTACACCTGAAACAATTCTCCAAAACAATCTTACGTTTTCACACTCCAACATCATATGCTTAGTGGTTTCTAGCGTATTACATATCTCACATGTATTATAATCTAAGATCTTCCATTTGCATAAATTGTATCGTGATGGTAAAATCATATGCAAAAGTTTAAAGTTAAATTCTCTGATTTTATTATTCCGTACAACATGAAATTTAAACTGTAGAACAGATGACCAATTAAAATCCGCATGTAAGTGTAGTCGTTGTTGCCATGCGTTTAAAATATATGGTTTTTTCTTATTTTTTTGCACAATCAGTGAATATATTATTTTCGTATTAAGTTTTGACAAATCTATCATATCCCCTGTCGAAATCTCAATGGTCTGTAAATCAATTACTTCATCACGTTCTACATCTTGTGATTTACGCAACCAAGGGAAAGCCTTTTTCAACATAGCAAACTTAAAAGCAAATAACATTTTGGGTAACCCATATCTTTGGGCAGTTTCGTCAGAGTTTTTCCATCGACCGTCATTAAGAACATGGTGTACTCTTTTTATTCCTCCTCTCTCCCACACCTTAAAATGAAGCATTCGGTTCCTTATTTTAATATTACTATTATTCCATAGTATCGTTCTCATTATGTTATTCGTCCCCTCAATATTTACATATTTTAGTTCAGACCATGTACAAAGCAAATCAAAGTAAAAATATGGCAAATTTGCTGTTTTACATAATTTTTCCATGTCTTTCTTGTGACAGTTAAATTCTAAACATAAGGGTATTCCCCCAACCTTGTCAATCCAATAGGAAAACAATGTTTTCCATGAGGTATTTTGACAGTTCAAATATTTCATTATCCATGAAAGACGCAATGCACTAACTCTAGCTTCCAGATCAATCATTCCCAACCCCCCACTTGTAACATCATTAATACAAATATTTCTTCTTATTTTTTCTGTTTTTGAGCGCCACAAAAAGGAGTATAATAACTTATTAATTCTTTTGATGGCATCTTTGGGTGCTGGAACAGCAGTAGCCACATATACTATTTGTGATGCAGCTAGCATCTTTATAACTGTGATTTTCCCGTAGTACGTCAGATGACGCATTTTCCACAAATCTAAAATTCTTTTAATCTTGTCAATTTTTCCTTCCCAATTTAGTGTTTCTACTTCTTTTATATTCATCCCTACATAAATCCCAAGAAATTTAAATGGATCGTTTGAAAAAGCCAATCCTTCAATTTCATTTGCATCACATCTTTGTGAAAGCTGCATTATTTTCGATTTATCCCAATTCACCAAAATACCAGCATATCTGCCAATTTTTTTTATTTCGTCCATTGCATGTCTCACTGACGCAAGTGAACTGAGTGTCATTACCGTGTCGTCTGCATATTGTGCAATTTTAATTTCTGTTTCAAGTCCTTCATGATTTTTATCTAGAACTTGTATACCTTTAATATCTTTATTTTGATTCACCTTTAACGCTAAGATTTCTGCAGTAATAATAAATAACAATGCTGATAGTGGGCATCCTTGCCTTACACCTTTCTCAATTGTGAAATTTTCTGAGAGCCATCCATAATTCATAACACTACCACATGCATTGTGATATAGTGTGCGAATCCATTTTATATATGTATCTTTGAACCCAAATATTTCCAACGTTTTAAAAAGAAAAGAATGATTAACATTGTCAAAAGCTTGTTTGAAATCGATAAACATAATAATACCCGGAACATGTTCTGACTCACAATAGTCTATTATATCTTGTATAAGACGTACATTTTCAGTAGCTGACCTTCCTTTCATAAAACCCGACTGATCGACCGATACTATAGTATTTATTACACGCTTCAGTCTATGTGACAAGGCACGAGCAGCGATTTTGTAATCGACATTGAGTAATGATATTGGCCGCCAGTTGCCAAGGCGCGTCTTAGGACGTTTTCGACTGTTAATAAGCCCTATTAATTTTGGATGAATTCAGTTTTCCCCTTCCGCGCAAAGCGCGGAAATTTCGGCGTTTCATCACAATATAGAGAAAGGAAGACGATTCCTCGTACCGTTTTCGAATCTTATTAAGCCCTATTCATCTAAATTCGGTTTTTTTTTCCCCGCGCGAAGCGCGAAAGCTTAAACATTTCCTCAAATTATTAGAGAAAGAACACGATTTGTTGTACCGTTTTCGACTTTTAATAAGCCCTATTTTTTCTGAATTCAGTTTCCCAATCTCGCGCGAAGCGCGGAAGCTTTGACGTTTCATTTAATTATGGGAAAAAGCAGACGATTCGTTGTACCGTTTTCGACTCTAAATAAGTCCTATTAATTTTGTCTGAATTCAGTTTCCCCCTCTCGCGCGAAGCGCGGAAGCTTTGACGTTTAGAAGGAAGACGATTCGTTGTACCGTTCTCGACTGGTGTAAATGAAGTTTTCCCTTCCGCGCGAAGCGCGGAATTTTTGGCGTTTCATCACAATATAAAGAAAGAAAGACTATTGGTCGTACCGTTGTTGACTCTTAAACCTTGTTTGAATTTAGTTTCCCCGAAAATTTTAAACCTCTGATTTCTTTAGCTGATATTATAGGAAAGTGAAACTTCGAGAAAATACAAGTATTGTAGTTGTAGTCACTCTCGAAGTCGTCACAGCGGATAAGAAGTCACAGTTCGTAGGGAGAGATGTATATTGTCCGTCGACCGACAATATACATCTCACCGACTTCAAACTTCTGCATTGATATAGTACACAATGATCGAGCAAGAATACCGACAAAGCTGACCCGACAACGCAACATATTTACCCGTGTCTTTCTTGCTCCCTCGACGAGACGACTCCACCCAACAACCTCCTTCTCTCTTTTACTCCTACTCCTCCTCTCTCAGACTCTTACCTCTCTTTCATCCCCCGTTTCTGTTGTTTCCCTTTCCCTTTTTTTTCTTTTCTTTCTTTTCCTTTCTTTCCTCTCCTCCCTTTTTTTCTTTTTTCTCTTTCTTTCTTCTCTTTTCTTTCCTTTCTTTTTCCTTTCTTTCCTTTCTTTCCTTTCTTTTCCTTTCTTTCTTTTCTTTTCCTTTTATTTTTTTTCTTTTCTTTCCCTTTCCCTCTCTTTTTTTCCCTCTCTTTTTTTCCCTCTCTTTTTTCCCCTCTCTTTTTTTCCCTTTTCCCCCCTCCCCCTTTTCTCTTTTTCCCGACGACAGCGCAATTTTACCGACAATATCCTGACAGGTGGGGGGGGGGGGGGTATGTCGCACCCCCACACCCCCCCCCCCCTTTGGCGACGCCCCTGGTTCTACTCTTGCTTATGGAAATAATTATCACTGATTTTGAGTATGCCTATTTTCAACACGTTCCACCACTCTGATTTCTCAACTTTTTACAAGTAGGCTAAATGCAGTTGAAATATTTTCTCTTGAAATTAGAAGGAGGTCATTTCTGTTGAATAACTGCATGTAGGCCTACTTTAAATCTCATAATCATTAGTTGCATTAATTGTAGAAGAAAATGTATCTTCGGCTTCAAAACACACTAGATAAAATACCTGTATATGGGAAGTAATGGCTTGCTTCTAATTACTCCCTTGCATCCACTTCATCTTTTGTTTTGTTTTGTTTTATGTTCAATAAATATATTCTTCTTGTTATTGTTTATTCCTGCATACTTCCCCATTGTATTTTTTTTTTTAAGGATTATAAATAAATTAATTTTTAAAAAATCCGGCACCTCGCTGTCCGACTATGCGAGCATACCTTGACCTGAAGTTTTGAAGAGCGATTGAAGCGAGCAAGTAAATATTGTTTCACATGTTTTCTTCAAAACTTCATCATCAACGGGCACCAACGTTGAATTCTCTTTGATCCATCTCGAATTTTCGTATTTCTTTGTCTCAATATTTATTAACAATCATCACAATCCTGCTTTTCTCCAGGGATTGGAGGAATAAATGAGAAGATGGAGGAGAAGAAAGAAGAAGGAGGATCGAGAAGGAAAAGAAGAAGAAGAAGAAGAAGACAAAACAAGTTGTGTAAGTTTATCAATCGCTATATAATTATAATACGTGTCAATAAAGGTTCTTTTTTCGGTTCTCTTTCATACGTTAACTCGTCTGAGAAGCAAATAAGAAAAATCGAGAGTGTCACATTTGGAGGTGCCTCAATTTGGCTGGCTTCGTACTGGCGCTTCTAATTCTGGGGGTTGGTCTAGCGCCATCTTGAGACAGATAATGAACAATATCCAGCAGGAGTTCGCGATAGCTGCACCGAGTTTCTTTTTCTGGCTCAAGAAATTCACTTCAAACCATGTTTATGCTATGGTTCGCTCAATTTGGAAAGGAAATCAATTATTTGCTCATTTGATGACAACGTTCATAAATTATGTCGTCCGTTAAGAAATTGAGTTTGAGTGGCTTTAAGTCCACATTCAAGCGGAAATCAAGCCGAGGAATTTCAAGGAACAATGTCGATACTACCGCATCAAACGGAGAATTACAACACGGGAACGTTTGTGATAACGAAACTAGCAAAACAAACGACGAGTACCAGAATATCCCGACCCAAAACGGGCCAGGTAATGTAAAAACGGAGGGAATTGTTCCCCCAAATAAAGATGAAAGTGGTCGGAAAACTCGGGGGATGAAAACAAGTCGATGGGTTTTTCGTCAAAAGACGGACGGCAAGAGCAAAATCTGTGAAAATGGGAATGAGAAAATAACAACTTTACCCGGTTGTGAACCCGGAAGTGGTGTTCATTTAGATCACACTGCAGATGATGATGATTCTGCATTGCCAATATGCAACCCACCGCCACCGTCTGCAAACGGACATATTGTAATCAATAATCAAAATATGAATGGCAATGAAACTGGATATATTGGTGCCAGATGTATTTCGAGTAGCCATTCATTTCAAGAAGTAGACAATTCCACTCATCACTACATCAATGATGTAAAGTCCAAAATAAATGAAAAGACGGAAGCTCTTCCGGATGAAAGTGGCACAGAGAATCAAGAAAGTGTCAGACATGGACGCTACAATTTTCCATTGCCTGTGCCTAGTGAAAAACATTGTGATAATGAAGTTCGCGGTATCAATAGTATGAGGTGTGATGTAAACGATAATGCTGAAATATTTGAAGAACGACTCGATGAGTGCCTAGAAAATGATGTTGCGTGTATGAAGGATGATGAAAGTGTTCCATCTGAAGAAGACCGACCAGCCATTCCACCTAAGCCTGCATCCCTCTACTGTAATGGTCAATGGCAATTGCAGGGTGCAGACTCTGTTCGGTCCAAAAATAAGAAGAATTCAACCATATCACTTGGTGAAGAACAAGACTTACCTCCCCGACCCCCTGCACGTTCAAAAACAAGACATGGCGTAGACATGAATCTGCCATTTTACAAGCAGTACTTGGAGCTGAAAGAGAAAAGCGGGAGCCAGACAGTACCGATATACGAGGATGTGAGGGTAGAGCTTGGTTTCGAGAGTGGTGGTCTTGCAGGAGAGTTGTCTAAGCTGCCTCGTCAGCCTTGGTACTGGGGTCCAATGAGTCAAGATGAAGCGGAAGGTAAGCTGGATGATGCAGATGATGGCAGCTTTCTAGTCAGAGACAGCTCTGATGACAGGTATCTTCTAACGTTAAGCTTCAAGTCCAACGGTCGTACCCTCCACACAAGGATTGAACATCGTAATGGTCTCTTCAGTCTGAATGATTCTGAAGGTCATGCCTCTGTCATTGAGCTCATAGAGAATGCAGTCAAGGAGTCACAGGGTGGTGTCTTTGGTTACATGAATGACTCCACCGGAATCCAGAACTTCCCCGCCAGACTGACGCAGTGGGTGTCCAGATACAGCGAGGTCAAGTCACTCCAGTACCTCTGTCGCTTTGTGATACGGGAAACCTACCCCAGACATCACATTCGTCATCTTCCACTTCCTAAGAAGATCAATGAGTATATCCTAGAAAATCAGTACTAAGCACAATTCTTTTTACTAATTAATATTTTTGAATCATGAATTGAAATGCAGAATTATTCCAAAGATGTCTTGAGTGCATTTTTCTTTTATATATGCCATTTTTGTATCAACAGCAAACTGTGTAATGTATGTACATGTACACTGTACATGTTGTGCATGTGTAATAGACAATATTAATTGATGACAGTATACACGTGTAGTATCCAGTTAAATGTACATTAGACTCTCTAGACATCCATAGTTTAGAGAAGTTGAAAAACCTTTGAGTTTGAAATGAACATTGAACAAATTATAACCGCCTTTTTTAGATTATGTACTCATTACCGTATCTTAAGGTGCAGTGGGAATTTTTTAGGGTGCAATTTCTTTTTCAATTTATGAAATTCTTTTGATATTGTGAAATATCCTGATGTTCTCATCAGGATATTAGATTAGAGGCCTTAAAATCAGTTCTGAAATAAACCTTGTTGCCTTTTAGGAGCATGCAGCCCCCCCTCCCCCCTCCCCTCCATTCCTGCCCAGACTTCTAGCAATGGTGCTCAATGTTACCTCTCTATTGCCTCCCCTTAAAGGTAAAGACCAGTAATGGTCATGCGATTGCATTGTGAAAGAAACGTTGTGGAATCGATCAGAAAAGATTGATCATCTAGCATCTGCAAGGTTCTGGAATCATCAAAATGATAAGAAATTTGGCCCATTCTTCGTAAAGTTACAAGCACTATACACAGAAAGATGTATATGGGACTACCCTATATCTCTCACACGACCATGAGAGAAACAAATTTACCAAATATATGAATTAGTAGGCGGTTTCCCGGCAAATTTTTTATCATCATGTATTAGTCAAAACATATTCTTTCACATGATTGGTAATGAGAGCTTCCATTTCATTTTTTGAAATTGGGGCGTTTCCAATACTGGTCTTTACCTTTAACCCTCCTCCTGTGCTTCCAGTACTATCCAGAACAAACAAAAAGTCCTGATAAGTGCCTTAACAGTCTTTGTAGTTTTTTAAAGAATTAACACATGGATAATTGGATATAATGAATAGAAGGACCAAAATGACACAGAATAAAAATTGTGCTTTTTTATTATAGACTTTCTTATGTTATTCAATCAAAATATAAATAAGTTTCTTGAAGGCCTAAAATTTGTTTTAGAATGCTCATTTTCCTGTTTCCAGTACCATTGTTTTATGAACTTATATCACAGTACTTGAAGCTTTTATTTCATTTAGATAATAGATATAATATGCCATGTTTATTCAGCCCACCTCAGTTGGATAGGAAAGCACAATTTAGTGTTTTTACTTTATACCAAGTTGCATGATCATCGTCGTGGTGTCTTAATTTGCTTACCATTTAAAAAAAAATGCAACTCGGAAGTTGAACAAATTTTACAATGAAAGAGTACTGGCAATGCAATTGTTTATATCATACTTGAAAAAGTGAAATTTCAAATTGATCTTATAATCCATATTTTGCATACCGTACTAGTAGCAGTACATATATTTTGTCTAGATTTGTACAGTTTTCTTAGTTTTTCTAGCCTGCCGAGCTACTAGAATATACACTGTAGATTTATGTAGAGTCGTTTTCGCAGTATGTATTTTGGTCATGTATGGTGTATATTCAGTACAAAAAAATTGAGATTGTTTCACTCTTTAGCGGCTTTGCCTGCTCATACATGTACACATAAAATACAACTTAACTTTAGTGTCTAGCTGTTTAAAGCTCAAGCTTTTGTTTCTTGAAAATTACTCATGATGTTTCCTCTCCCTTTCTCCTTCTTTGTAACAATTTTACATTCCATCCTTTTTTGTGTTCAAACAATTAATTGTTGCTGAAATGCTGTAAAATCTCAGTATCTTGATATGTCCACTTATAATTGTGCCTTACGAAATTTCAATTGTTTCACTGATGTGTAATCAATGGACCTCCATGTAAAGATGATTGCCATTTGTATACCTCCATGCCTTTCATCCATCTCAGTACATGCGTCTTACTCTTGCTATTGTACTTCACAATCCATCCTTGAGTTGATTGAAACGTTGATTGAAACATATGACAGGACCTCTTGTCAGGGGTCCATGCTAAGCTTTTTGGAAAGGAGTTCGGATTTAATGTGTCAGTGTCTTTATACAGGAGCCCTTTGTAAAACATTTGAAATTTAGGGGGTCCAGACTTAGATTTTGGGTACCCATGTGTCTTGGGCGCCTGTTAGTGTCGAGCCCTCTTAATCTTTCTTTAAATGTTTCAGGAAGAAAAAAAAGTCCTTATAACCAAAAAGTTACCACTTAGGATACCTGCATCTAATTGCTCATAGATGGTAGTAATAGTGAAACCATTTCTAAACAAATTGCAAGATGCCGAACTCCTTGCACATTTTAAAGCAAATTAACTTTGAGTTCTAACATACTTGAAGGAAAACAAGTGGGTCAATGTTTGTAAGAGATCAGACATTAATGTTGAACAAATCTTTCTAATGCATCAAGTATAGAAGTGGAGATTTACTGCAGGCCAAGATGTATATTTTTAGAGATCTGGGCATTGCTTCATTAAAACAAAACCAGTACAACGACATCCCATTAAAACGCATGTTAATTACAACACAAATGTTTTAATGGGATTTCGGTGAGCTTGTACTTGTGATACACTGCCCGGACACTCTTGCATAAACTGCTTGCATACATGTCACAAACTGCTTGCATGAGATCTACATGCAGACCATGATGCAGATAGTGCATTAACCTTCTTTCAAGTTCTTGGAAACATCAATCTAAAAGGATGTGGTTGATTTTTGTTGAGTTCCTAAAAGTCAAATCATGATGGGGCCCATGGTCATGCATAGGTACTTGTTATATAAAATATTACTCATTGATGCCATTGAAACAAGTCCATTGCACTGTTTGTTTTGAATGGCTGCCCATATTCTCTCCACATGTGATGTATGTTAAAGCATATGAAGTAGATACAGGCAGAATAACATGTACTTGTACACGCATGTCAGCAAACAGAAGTAGACAATGTCGTACAAGGTCTATTTCCTGTATGTATTTGTGTACGCACTGTCAATCGGGTAGGCTTATATAAAGTTTTCTGCATGTATTGTTTATAATGCACATAAATGTGCAAGTTCATTTCCTCTGTTATTTGCTCAGTGCTAAAAGCTAAAGGTATGCAGTGTTATATCCTTGATTATTTTACGCTCTATAAGGATTTGCCTCTTACAATTACAGAATGTATGTAGCACAATTACACATGTAAAATGTTTTATCTCTGGAATTTTTTTTTTTTTAATTGCTCCATCGCCTGATAAATTAATGGCTGAATTGATTATGGTGAATACAGATAAGATTCTATTTATGTTGATTTGGAATTCCCAACCCGGGAGAGTGGAGTGTTTAATGTGGAAAACACATTTGTTGATTCAGATAGATAATATGAATATGACATACAATGTACATCTTTCTCTTGAAGCCTTCACAGCTCATTGAGGAAAAATACTGGTGTTCATTTCAGTTTAGGGAGGATGAAAGATCTTTGATCCTTATTACCAGTATAAAAAAAAGAGGAAATACCTTTTATATTGCTTGCAAATATTTCATCTTTTTTGCAGCAACGGACTGACATTTGAAACGAGTGATTTAGAGTAGATAATTTGGGAATTCTACAATCATCTGTTAGTTACTAGTCAAAATTAATTGAGGGAAAAATTTGGATTTGGATACTTTAAGGTACAATAATGTACTAGAGGTGATTTAAAAAAAAAAAATTCATGCACCGGTATTGAAAGTTAAGAGGAGAGCATGGTATCATCTGACTTCCTGTCTTTACATGTACAGAGCTTGTGATTTCCTATTAGACTTTATAACATGACCACACCTACTTCCTCTAAAGCCCTTCCTAGTCATGCACATAAAGGGAGTAAACTGCATTTTCTGCGGCAAAATAACCACCACCTGTATTTATCAGGGCAAGAAGCACTTCTCAACCTGGCCTAATGTGGCATGTGCCCACCAATTTGTATTTTTTAGAATACTGATTGTGTGATGCAGTTTACCCCTAATCATTTTCACTTTCTTTGTTACTTCATTTAACTTCCTTTTCTTCTATTTACTTCCTTTTCTCCTTTTTACTTCCTTTTAAAATGATTTTTACTTCCTTTTTGTAATATTTTTCACTTCCCTTTTTAATATATTTTTGTAAATTAAACGCTGTTTACATCCCCATATGGGAACACGAGTTTAAAGGTAAAAGAAATCCCCTTGTCACTTTGTGGGTTTATTCTATACATGTAGTGATGAAGTTGGGGACATACCAATTGCCAGTCATTTTGCACTGTGTTTATGGTTCGAGTTGAATACTAACATTGAAGGGAGCCAGTTCCCTGGTAAAATAATGTATATATTGTTAAAAGGAAGATCACCCCAAACCTACTGTGAGACTGTAGAATAAAAGATAATGAAAATACAGAGATAAAATATTGAATATCAGCGATTGTGGGCATGAAACTAAGATTTTACTTCTTAAATTAAGCATGCATATATATTGAAGCCTGATCAGTGTGTGTAGTGATGGGTAACTTTGACCTTTATTTGGAATGTTAGTAATACATATTTACAGAAGTATCTATTACCTGTATCTAAGCTGATATTTCATAGAAATATACTGGCATGGAGCCCCAGACATAGAGAGCAAAATATTTTGGATGTTTAGTCCCTTAAATGTAGCCATTGTCTGTTCTTCATTGTACTGGACTTGACTTGGAAAATCACATTATAGATAGCACTTTGAAAAGTCATTTTATAATGGAATAATTATCTAGCCTTGCATGGAACTGTACATATTATGTGGCCTATTGTTATTATCACAATACAAAGATGATATTTAGTTTTCAGTTGAAATGATGACTGTGATATTTGATCAAGTACTAAACCACATTGTTTATATGTTTATGACAGTCCAATACCAGGAACTATATCAGAATATGACCTCGAGTAACATTTCTTGTGAAAAAGGATGTTTACCTAGGGGGGGGGGGGGGGGGGGGGGGAGAGCCTGTAAGCTTGGGTTCCTTTTTTAAAACTGTTATGTTGGTGTGATATTACCAGAAAGATAACATTTCAGATTTCTGATATGGTTCTGTGTACTGTAGTTCAATGATGTTTAGATCAACATAAATGACAAATCGATGCCATGTGCATTGATTGTTTGTTTATAATCTTATGTTTGTAGAATAATGAACTGTTTCCTACAGCTTTTGTTGAATACAGATATTTGGTACATTCTGTATACTTCGCATTGATGATTTAAAATAAAGATTTGTATATACATGCAGGCCAAATTAGGCCTACCGGTACACATTTCGTCGCTGTTTTCACGAAGTGACGGTAGTGAAAAAAAATTGCATTCACTTTGTGTTACGATTTTCCTCACTACCGTCACTTCGTGAAAACAGAGCGATTTATAGTCAAAAGTATTCAGTAAAGCTATGTACTGTACCAAGCAAAATGCTTTGTGATATACCGGTACATACATGATATACGACCAAGTTCTACAACAATGAAAGAGATTGAATTGCTTGAGTTAGGCTTAGTTAAAGACACAGTATGTATTTTATGCTGCTGTATTCTGTTTTGGAGACAAGCCTTCAATACAGTAGGCAAGTAGCTAGGTTCAGTATTACACTGGACATACATACATTTATGTAGATGTACTGTATACATAATGTATTACTCTCTTACATGTAGTTATGGTATGTTGCAGATATCAATGTGGGTAGATGTCATGAAGGGAATTCCCCATTAGATAACCAAAAAGGAAAAGAATGATTCCGTTCCTTTGCTGTAATTCCTTGCCAAGATGATTTGGAACATAATACGTGGTATTTTATTTTAATTGTTCTTGTTAATTGGTGTTTTTATCATGTGATTCAAAACAGACTATTATGTACGTACATGCACATGCAGTTACATGTAGCAATGGGGCACTCATCCAGAGTGATTGCTATTTAATATTCATACAAACTAAGTGCTCAAAATCAGTGCCTAGCTATCTTCATCTGGAAGCTGCAACATGCTTCAGGTTGAATCTGGAATTTTGCAGTAAATGACTTACAGTTTAAAGGAATATTTACAGGAATTCTGTGTTGAGAACTAAAAGCTGATATTGCACCCCTCTGAAAAAGCGCCCATGCAGTTATCATGCTATTAAACAATACTCATGTGCCTGTGGTCAGTTTGCCCTTGGATTTGTACTACATGAAACTGGTAGTAATAAAAGTTATGTATAACATGTTAACTCTGCATTACTCAAAGTTGCACAACTAAAGTTTTCTCAATTAAAGTCGAATGAATTATCTTTGTCCAAACTATGCAAAACATGTTTCAGTTACACTTCCTAAGATGTAATGTAAGTAGAATTTTGCATAAGTCAAACTATTTGTTGCGTTCCCTTATGCAGAGTTTTCTGTTTTATATTTTACAGTAAGTGGGAATATCCATGTATATTTATTGTTTGGCCTAGCTAAAATCTAAACAACGTTGAAATAGGATTTGATCTTTCATATTGTATCATAATTATATATTCATATAATCGTGGAAAGCAGGTAGTGGCCTTTCTACAAAACAACAGAATCTTCTTTTCACAACTACTTTAGCCATCGTGTCATGATATTTCAAACTAAGTTGTACTTGTACATAAATTCATCTAATCAATCACATTTTGTATATTTAAACGATTATGCTTTCCTGTATCATTATACACAGACATATAATTGTATGTACAATGTCCATTTGAAGCAGTAGTCACAGACTAGTGACACATCAGACATTCTTGAACATGTAGCAGAAGGCCAAATTTGCCTTAGAAAATGTGACTTGGTTGATATATGAAAGTTTTATATTATATATTTTTTCTCTCTTTTATGGCTTAAAAAGCTATGAATCTTTGATTTGATGATGGACCATGTACTTTTAGGATTCCATTGCAGATTTGTGCAACAATGCGTTTTATATATATTTTTCTTCAATAAACTAAGCATCGACTAGGAATATGGTGCCTTGTTTGTTTAAACAGAGAAGAGAGGGTATGTAGCAGATGTTGAGGTCATGAGTTGACGAGTACAATTGAAGTGTACAGTGCGATCATGTTTATGAAGTGTGTCTTCACAAATGTAAATGTTAAGGCATACATCTTGTATATTGTTTAGTAAAAAAAAATATGTATGCATACCTGTACATGTAATCAAAAAGAAATGTGTTTGAAATGCAAGTTTATATATGGATCATTTTGTGGTACTGGATCATTTTATATTATAAAAAGAAAAGTAAAGCATTTGTATTGCTTTTGTGACCAATTACTATTTTGTACTGATTTGAAAACTATGTTCTGCCTTTTCTAACATTTTGTAATGTATTTTTATATCTTGACAGTGCTAGAATCAGAATCAGTTTGCACTTTAAAGCCTGAATTATGAAAGAAATTGGAAAAGTGTACATTTGAAATTGGATGCAACTTTTTTTTTTGATGCATTTTTATCTAATGATGACTTTGTAATGGAATAAATGGAAGATATCTTCTTTTGTAAGCAAAATTATTTGGCTCATTTTTCTTCTCATAAGTTTGTATTGTGGAAAGAGAGAATGGAGGATGATTGACAAGTTAGTGAAATATTATTCTTTATAAAGTAGTGAAAAATATTAGCTTTCTATGTTGACCACATGTCTAATAATAATAATCTTTAAAGGCAGGCTTTACTACTTCAGCTAGAAGGGATTAGACCACCCAGCGAGCCAGCGAGGTCAATGTGACAGGTGGCTATCTCATTAACTCAGCTCTCATTTAACATAAGAAAAAGAGGATCATGGGGGACCAACAGGCACCGATTGGAGAAGTTTTCTATATAGAGGGAGCAAGTAGCTACAAGTAGGACAGTGTGCCTTTAAAGTCCACTCCAAATTTTATTAAACCGAAACAGAAATTCTTTTTGCCCAAGTGATTGTGAGCCCAGCAGCCACTGAGCAGCGCCAGAACGACGTTGCTCTATCCCTTATTGTTGAACGCCAAACGAGGTAGCAACAACTCTCATCTTTTAACGTCTTTTGGTATTTTCTCTTTTGTAATGCGCTCTCGCACTTTAGTCTCTTCTCTTCTACAAATGTCAAAGGTACATAGAACATATTGAACTATTCACATCACTTTTTTCATTACTTGTTTTATTGCAAAAATCTAATTGTACATGTACACTATGTTTACACAATCATTGAAGACCATAGCCTGTTCTTTCAACAAAAAACACAACAACACACCAGTCACTACTGTTATTAAAGAAAATGACACGACCTTGTTCCCTATTCACAAAAGCAGCGAGCCATGAAGTAGTGATTCTATTATTTAAAAGGATGTATCTTATAAAATACATTCATGTGATCAAATACATGTATGTCGACACTTTATCTTGATGTTCATATAGATACAATGCACATTTCTATTTTCTAAGCCCTAAAAAAAAAACACCAAATTAGATAGCTCAGTGTTGTTAATCTCCAATATTAAATGGATGAGGAGGAAGAAGAACTACAGGATTGAATCACAACTGAGAATTCTGAGCACTCCACATTCAAGTGTTCAAAAAGTTGAGATAAATCATTGGTAAATGACTTTACACTGACAGTTATTATTATTTAACTATCACAACGTTTTCTATTCTTCACAATTATGGACACTAAAAAAAAAGGTTTCACACTTATTCCCCACATATTACAACTGAATCTAGGATTTCACTTCATATTAAATCATTGTTCAGGCGAGACTTCCTCACCATGATCATCTGACAGTAAGATTCATTGTATGGGGTAAAATAGTGAATTGTATAAATATCTAGCTTCAACTGTTTTTGAAAGTGAGATGAAAAGTTTCGGTCACAAAGATTATTTTATAGAGTACTAAAACAAACTTATGCATCTTTGATATCGTAGTTCTTGAAGATTTTATAAAAGCACTATGAGCTACATCAATATATAAATTTTGATATTAAAAAAAACTTCATTGGGCATTTATTTTAGTGCCAGTTTCAAATATTTTTGATGAAAATGCTAGACTTTCTTATACAGGTAACAAATTACAGCATTCTCTTAAAAATGGGAAAATCTGCATAGTAAACTTAAATTTACTTTACTCCAGTAATGTACAATATTTCTTCTGATGCTTTAAATCTTCTGTCAAAGGAATCAATCATGCCTATACATCAAGATCTTGATACAGTGACTAGAAGTGCCATTCTATGGTTTCACTGTATGTACTTCTAATCATATTTGTCACTCTAAGGCTGTGTCTGTACAAGGACATTTAAAGGTTATGTCATTGACATTTGAACATGCGGATTGGAATATGACCAAATCAAGAGGGTTGTGCCAGTGTACCGGTACATGTTTTACATATACCGTAACATAAACAACATAAGCAGATCACCATCACAAGTCTAGGTAAAATGGTGCAATCTTAATAGGTTCAGTCAAACATGCTTTAGTGACTACCTGTCTACAAAGACCACATTTTTATATATTTCCCTTGAAAATGGTTTCTCATTGAAACATGTACTATAGGCACCTGTACACAAAGACCCACCTGTCTATAAAGACCACTTTTCTTGTCTCCCTTGGGTGGTCTTTATAGGCAGGTTTTACTGTATATAAAATCAAAATATTTGAGCACTCTTTGTACGCAGTATTGGCAATGACAAGGATACATCCATGCATGCTACACACAGGGCTCCACACTAACTGTTCTAGAACGGGGTCTTCATTGAACTGTATCAGTGAAAAAAATACACTGGGGCTCGGGTCAAATTACTTTAGCCCCCAAAAGTCATAAAAGTTCAATGCAAAACAAATCGAAGAGTGTTATTTTCATGCAAGCGAGCTTGAAAAGTAGCCCCCAAAATTGTTAAGAGTATTTTTTCCCCTGAACTGTATACAGTCTGTACGCATGAGCCCTATGTACAAATGTCAAAACTTTGATTTAGGACGCCCATGGGCGCCCGTTAGTGTTGAGCCCTTCTCATGTACTCTTTTTCTATGAATTTTTATATGTCTATGGTCTATACGATATTAATTCATCTCTGTCATCACACACCCCCACTCTCTCAAAATATATGAGGAAGAGTTAACGGTGAAATATCTTTCCATAATGTGTACCGGTAATGGGAGAAATGACCATTGTTGACAAGAACCTGTTTGATAAACAGCTCAATATATTGTCACTTTCACTTTGTGTAGTATCACTAAACCAGTATGCTCATACCTACTAGATGACTTGGTTAAAAACATGTCGAGGGTTCAGTGACACAAAGACGTAATTCCATATTTTTTCAAAATGAGTATTTGATATAAAAATGATCAGAAAATTGTGGGCTTTCCAAGAAAAACAAAGACTTAACTCCACCCAAGGCGATGGCTAGTGAAACATAGACTTAAGTCCTTAAGGCCCAAGTGCTCAGTGACACATAAACCACTTTTTCTCAAAAATGGCCAAAATGGAGTTACGTCTTTGTGAAACTGACCCCTCAATGTTATGTTTGAAGAACAACCAATGCGTGGGAAACTTGGAATTAGAAATATGACAAATGGTCTCTTGTGACTAGTGCTCCTTGAGCCAAGTATATGGGTTGTCTGTCAGAAAATTCTACTTTCATTTTTACCTTTAAAGAGAGAACTTTGATAACAATTTTTGTTAACAATAAAAAAAAAAAAAGTTGAATTGTGAAGTGTGAAATGGTAGACAATTAGATATTTAAAGGTATAAATAAGGAGTCAGGTGTGGATAAAAATATTAATTACAAACTTTTCCTAAGACCATTCAAAGCCTACTAACATGAGAGGTATATATAGCTTTTAGAAACACAACCTGATATTTTGTAAGAAAAGTACATACCGGTATATAAATGTATCTACAAAGATACACATTTGAGTTAGGAGTTATAGCAAAGGAAGAGGAAAGATAAAGTGTACTGTACAGTTCATGTACTAAATGACATTCAAAATGCAAGTTGACATTGCTTTTGTTTGACTGCAACTGTATTTGCATACAAAAATACACTTCATCATCATTATCATTAGCAATGTTGGTATCTTTCTACTAGGAGGCTGAACAGGGCATATACTCATCACAAAAAAATGTATTTACCAATTTCAATAACTTGACCAAGTATTTTTGTAATTTTGTTTATAACTATAAGATCAAGAAATAGTAGTGGATCCTTTTTATGACAGTTCTTCTCTACAATGGCTCTTAAATATTATGGTATGTGTAGAGGAATAGCCCTCCCACCTCGACCCCCCCCCCCAAAAAAAATACTCTCCTCTAGGTTGCCTTAATACTTGCATGTTTATAGTGGATAAGCCACTTGGATCAGGTACAGGTTTTGAATCCCTGCTATAGCACTGACATCCTTTGGCAAGATATACCTGGTAGTCTACCTATGCCACACCCCACCCATGCGAGGTGAATGCATACCTGCCAACATTTGAAAATGAGAATTAAGAATTTTTAGCACGGTATGTCTTCGAAAATAAGAAATCTGTACCCTTAACCCTATTTAGCCCGGGGGGGGGGGGGCTTGAGAAGCCCCCCCCTCGACATTTTTCGCGATAATTTTTTAACGCAAGAAAATCTTGTACTGAAATTTTGTGACTTTTTTCTTTCGAGTCTTGCGCAACTTTTGAAAGAAATTTTTCGAAAATCGGACCTACCATTACAAAGTCACGTGTCCTTTTGTCTTCGCATGTCAGCCCGAAAATCGCTCATTTTTGTGATTTGTGTACAAAACATATGGAAATCTCATTTTTCAAATAAAGAGGTAAAACATTGGTTATTTGGTCTTGTTTAGATTTTAGGTGTTTATTTTGGGGTCAAAATAGTTGAATTATAGTTGGAAATGAAATAAAACAACAAAAACAATAAAATACATAAGTTAAAAAAACAAAGAAATACATAAGAAATTATCAAAACAATAGATAACATAAGGAATAACCCTGGTTTTTCAAATTTTTGTGTTGTATTATTATTCCAAATGGTCTAACAAATATATGTAGTGAGAAAGAATGCTTAAACATGAATAATGTCTGATTTATGGGCAAAATGAGAATTTAATGACCTTATTTGCATAAATTACCATAAATATGCAAATGAGTGAATTTTTCAAAAAAATTGAAATTACCATAGTATTCTATACACTTCACTTGACATGTATGCAAATTTTCGCGGCGATCGGGCGTTTCACGGCCGAGATCATAGGGGGGGGGGGGGGGGCCTGAGAAGCCCCCCCCCCCCCGGGCTATGCAGTTTCAAAATAGCCCGGGCTAAATAGGGTTAACAGGCGTTCGCACATGCAGCGGCAGTGTAACTGGCAAAAAAGCAAATACAAATTTGCTGCTCAATCATGCAGCCCTTCAACGCACGCAATACGTGAACTCTCACATCGCGGCATATAAAACAAGCTTAATTTGGCTTAAGCAACAACAAAAAATTGAAAAAAATTGAAAACAAATTGAAATTTTGAAAATCCGGGATATCCCGCATTTTGGGGTCCTAAAAATCCAGAAAAACAGGATATTCCGGATTATTCGGGAGGGTTGGCAGGTATGTGCATGGGTATCAGTAGGAAGACATTGCTTAATTTCCCCAGGGCCTTATTAGGGAAGTGAATCTATTAAAAGCTGGAGTATCATGATTCAGGCATCTAAAAATAATAGGTAAGTTTCATATTTTTTTTATGAGGGTTCAGATAGAGCTTTTTGGGGTTATTATGTATGAGCCCTATGTACAAAATTTGAATTTCAGGGCAAGGGGGTTTCAACCCAATGTCACTGGCGCCTGTTATTGTCAAATCCTGCATTATATTATTAATACCAATACAGAGCATGACCAAGTGAATGACATCATCAATGCTGCCCTCTACAGTTTGCATTTGGCAATGACACAGAAAACAAATGATGGAAGAACCATTCCATGTGGTCTCCTTTATCATCCACAATCAAACTCAATGCACCTGTTAACCCCTTGACTACTGAATTTATCTCATTGCCATAGGCTTAATACATAGACCAATCGGTTCTAGGCGGCAATGAGTTAACACAAGACACCTGTTTGGTGTATCGATGCACCTGTTAAACACAAGAAACCTGTTTGGTGTACATTGTTCTATAGCTGAGCAAGACAGGATGGCGGATGACTTCATGTTCCATGTTTCCTTCAGTTTCTTGAATTTAGGCCTGAAATATTCCTTGCCTGCAAAGAAGAGAAAGTATTTAGGTTTTTAGGTTTTTAACCACTTCAAATTGGATGTCATTTGTGGTGGTGGTTGTTATTTTACCTGACTGCTAAGAAAGCATAAATGCTTGTAAGTAAGCAACTAGACAGCTGACGGCTTTAGGTCCTCTCGGAGGGACCTGGTAATGAGGATTAATGCCTTACCAAAGGGCACTAGCGCATCGCCTTGGTTTTGAACCCGGGTCACCGGATTACGAGACCACTGCTCTACCAACTGAGCTATCGCGCCTCCTACAACCTCCTAAATTAACATAACCTTGAGCTCATCTTACAAAATAAGCAAATGCATGAATGGATGTAGGACAGGAAAGGATAATCTCCTCCATTCTTTTTACATCTCATTATATTGAACTGTTGAAATAAATATACAGTTAAATTATTCATTCTCCTTGTAAATTTGATTTTTTTCTGTTTTTCGTAAATCAGGAATGAAAAAATGCAAATCGGGACAAATTATTTGTTCACATACATCATCTATATGTCATTAAAAAATTATAAAACATGGTAAGGGTATGAATAATTCTGAAGTTGTTAACTGTACATTATGTAGGCAAGGATGTCTTGTTTTATAGATAGCAAGGTAATACCTAGTTAGCGGCACATACACACAAACACACACAAAGAGAAATAAAAACAACAGATGAAATGGGATCATTACATGTTGGTGATCTAATATTGTAGTCTGAATTCAATATCTGAATTTTATGGTATTTGTATCTTGACATACCAGTAGGTTTTTCTTTTTAGGGTCTTATATTGTTAACAATTAACCTTTGAATCATAGCAATATGAAATGTGTTATATATCATGTTCATTGGCATGCTCTTGTGTGCTACTACGTTTTGCTATGAAGTGACTTGAAAGGAAAATTTATATTTTTGAACTCTTCTCTCTCATCTTTTGTAATTCTATATAACTAGTTTTCTTAATCTTTCAGAAATTCAATTTGAGATCATGTAATTTCCTGTCAAGGCAATAAATCAAGCGAATCAAGCACGATAAATATCAAGATCTATTTTGTAATCTTTGTCATCCTTTACAACATTGTCGTTCATAGACTGGGATTAAAAATATTTCTTTAATTTCTTTCTTCTGCAAAACACAATTATTTCTTGTGTATAAACTTTGTATATCCTTGAATACTTACAGAGGTAATTGCTGCTGACATGAATTCATTCATTGCACTACTACAAGTCTCCATCTGAAGGGAAAAATAGTAAAATAGTGAATTATTACATGTATCATAGAAATAAATCACCTTGATCAAATACATCATGCTTACAAAGCATTCTTCATTTGGTTGCCTATACTGCATAAGAACTAGACAAGATATTCCATGTCAAAGGCTTCCTTACAAAAATAATGACAAAATTATATAAAAGCAATATAACCCGTTGAGTAGCAGGTCCAAAATAACTTTGTTTAAATTTTACCGTAATCGGAAATCAGTTAAAATGTAATTGTTTCCAACAAATTCCTAAAAAATAAATTCATATAATAACTAAAATATTTGTGTGTTTGGATTAATATAATTTTCAGTGACAACAAGTACAGAAAGGTACCTTTATTGATAATGAAATACCGGTACAACTTTGTAAGTAGAAGTAAAAACTGTTTACAATAGTTCAAAACTGATTTTCTGCAAACTTTGGACTTTTTAGAAAGCAGCCATGAGCCATCAAGCAGACCTCACTGTGTCAAAAGTTTTTACCTCTCCTCTGAACTTTGCGAATCTAGTAAAGTCTGTCAGCCTGTTGTCTAAAAATGTCCAGGTTTCTTCAAAATCTGGTGACTTATCCTGAATAAAGCACAGTTCTGTACTCTTATACACCGCTGCTAGGGATAGTCGCTTGGTGTACCAGTTGAACTAAAATGAATAATAAAAAAGTTTAAAAGGCATATTAGTAGATAAGAAAGAAAAAAATCAGACAAAATTTTATTTGATATTACCCGGTACATTAGTATACAAATAATCTACTGTGAATATATACATTATAGAGAATTTCCCCATCCTCAATGAAAATGTGTTTGCAGGTATAAGATGTTTCAACATATTTTTCACCAGTTAGAGAGGGAGACAGAGGAAGATAAGTCTACATTTCACTGAATACCTACTGCCAATATGGCAGACAACATTTTGAAGAGCTATTTGTTGTTGGTGTCAGTAACATTACCTCTTCCACTATGATTTTAAGGACTTAATACGTTTGAATAGATTTAATACTTTACAATGGATTACAGTCTTCTCGATTGGAAGGTGAACGGTGCTATATCAATCAATGTCTGGATTTAGAAATCTGAGAAAATAGATAAACTTAAGTATTAAAACAGCAGAATAAACAGATGAGGGATCATAATGAGAAGAAATTAAATGAAAATTAATAAAGAGGAAAAAATAAAAACTAGATGGAACTTCAACTGCGCGCAGTCATAAAGCAATTTTATTCAAAGTTCAATTATAATCCATTAACAGGTTCTCAGAATATCGTGATTACAAGCAATTTCTCATAACCATATATGACCCTTTGATCTTTGACCTCATGACCCTAAAATCTACTCAGTTCATTGGCTCTGCAAGATGTCCTGAGTAAATAGTAATCCATCTGTCAGTTCTAATGAAAATGCGTTCACAAGCTACATAATGAGCCCATGACCTTTGACCTTTGACCTCATGACCCAAGAATCTACTCAGTTCATTGGCTCTGCAAGATACATACATGATCTAAGTTTGGCAGGAATCCATCAATCTGTTCTAATGATAATGCGATCACAAGCTATTTTTGCATACATAATGAGCTGCATGACCTTTGACCTTGACCTCATGACCCCACAATCTAATCAGTTCATCGGCTCTGCAAGTAACATACATGACCAAAGTTTGGCAGGAATCCATCAATCGGCTCTTTAGATAACGCGATCACGAGAACGGGACGTACGTACGGACGGACAACCCAAAAACATAATGCCTCCGGCTACTTCGTAACGGAGGCATAAAAATACATCAACAATAAGGGAAAAAAAGAAGAAAGAATAAATAACTTGAAGATGTACAACTTACATCTGCTGATTTATCGCCTGCATGATACCAGATAGTATCCATAAGGTTTGCTAGATTGCTGAAGTGTTCTGCTATATTCTCAGGTCTAGCTGTAAGACACATAGCTTCAGGCCACTGTGCATGATAGGGGATGATCATTCTTAGACGAGTCTGTAAGGCATCACGGATAACAGCACCAGTCTTCTTCCTGTGGTAAATCAAGTCAATTGAGATCACATTGGTTTTATATACCTACTTGATTATATTGATTTATACTATGTCCTTGTATCCATTATTATTCTTTTTTCTTCCTTTACTGTCTATGCAAAAGCAAAATATAAAAAAGACATTGAAATATGTCTCTTGTTCGTAAACATATCTTGTTATATTTTCATTGAGCACATATTGTTGCAGTAAAAAGTAAACAAAACAACTGTAACTTGTAGGCGAATGAATACATTGTTTACGATGTCATTCAAAAGTAAATGAAAACAAAGGGATTTTTGGGTGCATTAATATATTAAAACGAAAATGATAAAAAGAAGTGGTTAAATATGTGATATATTTTTGTAAAAAGACTAAAGACTAAATACAAATTATTGACTGTGTTTTTTTTTATAAGGGGGGATTCTAGAGTTTCAGAGTAAACTGATTAGAATCTAAGGAAGATATTTGTCTCAGCTTAAGATGGATCCAGGGATAAAACAACATACCTCTCTCCTTCCTCCACTTCTTTACTGGCTTCCAAAGCCAGTTGCTCAGCCAACTGTGAGTTACAATCCTTCACAAAGTGATGCATGAGATCACCCCCACCTCTAGGGAACATCCCATGGGCTACTCCAGGGTAACCTTCATGCTTAGCAGCCTCAGAGAGAGACTGGACTGTCCAGCCATGGATGGATACAAACTCTAAAGCAGTGTTGAGTACAATCTTCTGGATATCCTCTACACTGGGTTCGTCTTCATGAGCTGACTGATCACTCTCTGAGGATGATGATGAGGAGTCACTACTACTCGGGGCTTCATTCCCTCCTTGTCTGTATCTCATTGAGGTGGATAACCATCTACAGTTCAGTCCTGTGCAATGAAATTATTCATTATCAAAAATAAGTTTCCAAAAGTTTTATTTTTTGGTGAATGAACCAAGTATAAAAAAAGTGGATTTTCATGTTCACATCCAAGTCGATTATGGTCTATGGACCAAATCTACTTCAATGTCCTGGACATCGATTCCCTAGCTGATCGTAGAAATAATATGTGCTTGCAATTATTTAACCAAATACAGAAACCAGAACACAAACTAAATGACCTTCTCCCACGCAAAATGAGAGATAACGAGAGAAATATAACCGAGAAGTAAACAAGTGAGTCTAGTTTTAAGAATAGTTTTATCCCTTGGTGCAAGCAGGTGAATAGTGCAATATAAATTTTCAACCATTCCATATTCTTGCCTGCCGTAGCAACAAACAGAGTTGACAAAAAGACTTAACTCCATTTCGCTGACGACCAGCCATGCACATAATATTAGAAGACAAAAGACAGTGAATACAAATTCGTTTACTGAAATTATGGAAATGCAAGCATTTCTCTAAATTTAAACAAACAGAACTTTGTTATTCCTGATTGAGGTGTCATATGAAAGGGCAGAAAATGAACTTTCTAGAAATGTGATTTTCTGTTTGAAATTCAGATACCGACAGCCAAATGACTGTTTGGTACCCTCTCTTCAAATTGTTTTTAATCACTCATGCATGAAATATGCATCATTCATATTAGACCGAATTTTCCGTCTCTTTAGTTCGTTAGCCTCTTATTGGGGTAGGGTCGGCCGGCTCTCTCTTTAGAGACGGAAACAGTCTATACACATTCCCTTGATAATGCCACGGCCATTTCAGGTCGTATTGTTATGCCCCCAAAATCCCTCAAAATTATATTTTACCTCGTGAATATCCAATTGTAAATTAGGCCTAGGCTATAATACATCGGTTCCACTTACTAACTTGACTGAAATAATCCGTTTAATGGTCCCTTTTAGTTTTAAGGAAATTATGGGTCAAAATCGACATCCATGTTGAAAATCTTGCAAGCCGTGTTAAACTCTCGCTGCGCATGGAGTCATCGAAATCAATCTCATCCCTTCTAGTCTACGCCGAAGGCAAAATGATTATGAAGGAAAAACTGTGCACCATCTACACGTTCGTAATGGCGTTATCACATTTTTTCCTTCATAATCATTTTGCCTTCGGCGTAGACTAGAAGGGATGAGCGTAAATATTCATAATTGAATGACACACGCCCTTAAGACTAAAACAACAACAACAACAACGATTTTGATGACTCCATGCGCAGCGAGAGTTTAACACGGCTTGCAAGATTTTCAACATGGATGTCGATTTTGACCCATAATTTCCTTAAAAGGGACCATTAAACGGATTAATTCAGTCAAGTTAGTAAGTGGAACCGATGTATTATAGCCTAGAGTCTACGCCTAATTTACAATTGGATATTCACAAGGTAAAATGACATTTTGAGGGATTTTGGGGGCATAACAATACGACCTGAAATGTTATCAAGGGAATTTGTATATGTGTAGGGCTCTGATCAAGGGCACAAAAGTGTTACATATGAGGTGAATTTTAAAAGTCAATTATAGACTGTGGCAACATTATTTTTGTAATCTGCAAACATTATGCAACATATAGCTAAAAAAATCAGACCTTAACACATTGCCGTTAAGTGGCAATCAGTAGCTAAATATCACATCATCAAAAATGTTACGTACATAACTCGGTGTCCACTTCATGCTGATATTTCCCTTATAATTTTACTTTTTCTGACAAAGTACATAAGATGTTAAAACATACTGTAAACAAAACTTAAAACCATTGCCATATCAACTTTTTTCAATTTAGTTATTAGAATATGGCCAAAACAAATGTGGACACCGAGTTATGTACAGTACATCTTATTCTCTACATGCTTTCTCTTTGCCTCATTGTCAGATAAGGTTTTGCATTAGTCTGATAACAACTTCAATTGAAGGAATGATGTGTTTCCTGAATGAAACATAATTTGCAATGTGTAAATAGTTTGTAAACTAATATTACAGGACTGAAATGTAAGATTTCTGTACTTAATCATACATAACTGTGGACACCAAAAGTAAGTACTTTTTCATTCAAATAATAACTTCTTGTCCCTTAAATTCAATAAATGTTTGTTTAAATGAAAATGCAGAAGGGTGCAATTCATGCTGTTTGGAATAAATAAATTTATTTATGATAATTATATCAAATTTTTGATTGGTAGTAACGTACATAACTCGGTGTCTTTTCATAATGGTGTCTTAGTTATGTACATGACATAAAAAAGTTCAAACTGCAATATTTTTTAATATTCTTCTCACCAAATCAGATGTGTGTATGTCTTATACATTTTTTACTACCTACCATGACAAATAACTAAATATAGGTGGTCTTATTGGAAAAACAAAACATGGAATACGTACATAACTGTCACGTACATAACTCGGTGTCCACATTCATTGTTGATTAAATAACACATACAAGTTAAAATGCGGAATCCAATGTTATCATTGCTCTTCATTCACCTATATACACCATTACATTGTCATTTTGAAAGTATGCAATATGTTTTTGTATAGATTCTGATGCACTGGTATGTACATAACTGCAGGACACCAAACATTTTTCATTTACAGAAATCTAAATATTTTTAAAACCATGACCCAGAATGAGATGATCTGATTGGAAATCAAAGATAAAGTGAAACTAAACATTATAACATTGCAAGCTTGTAAATAAATCAATTATTTATACACCATTCTTCAGTTAGTAAGGTTTGAAATTTGCAGGACACCAAAGTTATGTACAAAACACAAAAATTGTATCACATGTACATGTATGTATGTAAATAGAATAAGAAAGTAAAATACTAGGAATTAACTCAACAGAAATGTTAATTATTACATAGATTCTACGTCAAGATGAAAAAAAATCATAAGTTTTGCATCCCATTAGTAAAAATCTGGTAACCAATTAGTGCATGTTTTGAATGTAACGTTAAAAGTGCTGAAAATAGGCCTTTTTTCATCATAAAATTGCTCTAAAATCTTTAATTTGAACTCAATGAAGCTGAAACCTTGTTTTGAGCTTCCCCAAATGATACTTTGTAATATACAAATGCTAATTTGTGTCTGGGTCTCATGGTTTTGGATAATTGAACAATTTCCCAGTGTTCAATCTAAGTGTACCCTTGATCTGAGCCTTGCACATATACGGTTTCCTTCTCTAAAGAGAGAGCCGACCCTACCCCAATAAGCAGATAAGAGGCTAACGAACGAAAGAGACGGAAAATTCGGTCTAGATCTACATTCATATGTGTTGCATCAAATGAAATAGGAGGATCTAAGCTTTACAAATATGTGACATTTATTATAATTGTGATTAAGTTATGATAGAACATCGATATTTCTCGGTTTCGTTTTTTCTGGGACGCACTGCACTGTAGCTGTTCGTGTACATAGGGTGGCTGGTCGACTCTACGGGTGTGTCATAGTACTTTCGACCGAAAGTTCCGGGGTGCAAGTGAACAAGGCTTCGTAAGACCTCCAGCTCCAGACCGCTTGCAGGCTGCTAGAACGGGTACAACGGGTACAACAAGGCCCAAACGTTTTATTTCAAGTAAATTGAGTACATTTTTCTTAACATTTATATAAAGGAAACTTACCTAACAAGTTCCGAGCAAATCTAAACCCCTGTAACGTCGTCATTTTCAGTAATTTGTCTATGCTTTTGCTAGCAATTCCTGTCGGATATAAATGCTAGGCCCTCCTCGGTCAACCGTTTCATAATAATTTTGCTGATGCTCCGTACAATGTACGTATGCAGCTGGTATACGGTAGCAGCGAACAATTTTTCACAGGTCAACTTACTGCAGCTAGCAGACGACATTCCTTTTTCTAGCTTAGTTAATTAGTTTTGTTTTGTTTGTCGTAGGCAGGGATCAATGCAATATTTAGCTTGAATTTAATCATTGCTTGTGGCCATTAGGAATGAAAATAATTTGGTGTTTGAAATTAATCCCAATAAAAATTGCGTAGATCCGTCGACCCATATGTAAGAAGGAATTTTCCCATCTATAACATTCCAGTACTTATTTTTAATTGAATCCTCCAGATTTCAAGGCCTCAAACTTATGTGAATACTAACGAGAAAAGTGAACACCGAGTGGCAAAAAAAGAACGTTTGTAAATGGAGTTTTGACTTTAACTTTGAACTATATGGTTGAAACTGCTTTACCAGTTTTTAACCATGATTGTACTGCATTAATTAATTTGAGTATTTATCTTTTTTTCTTCTTCTCTCCTATTTCGATTTTGCTGTTATATGCTTGTTTTTTTATCTCCATCAATACAGATTTTGTTTTAAAATCAAACCCTAGTAGGCCTAGTAGTTGAATTGAGTGAAAAAGTAAAACGGAAGGAGCTAAAATGATGAGGCTATAACTTGTTCAAGATGAGTTCACTAAAAACCGGTACATTGGTCATTTGACTGAAAAATAAGTATGAAAAGCTGTCCCATTTCTTCTACACAATATACATCATGACTCTCCATCTCTTTCCCAAGCCGCCTTTTCCCTCAAGCCTGTACTATTTGTGGCAGAAATAATGCGATTATGCTCCCAGTCCTAAATTACCAAAAACGGGACGCTATACACCACAAAGAGTTCCAAATGTATTACCAGTTTGGAAATTCCATGGTTTGTGATTTTAATTAAAAAAATTAATCTTACCCAAAAAATGTATGCAAGATTGCAAGTTTGTTCAAAATTTCACTTACTTTCTTTTGTTTTCCTTCAAAGAAACTTGCTATAAAGGTTGAACTTTGATGGTACAGGGAATATGTATCTGCTCACAACCATGTTTAATGAGAATGTGATTACATGTCGGCTGTTTGAATATTAAGATAAAGACTCGATTGGCAACTAAAAGTCTTTTGAATTGTGAAATATATTCTCAGATAATATTTTGAGACAAAAATGTAGTTTCATGCATAATTGCGTTTCATATAATTTGTATTAGATATTACAAACAACAACACAGAGGCTGAATCATACTAGTATTATAGCAGTAAGAGGAATTCCCTGAAGGATGTCGTATATGCAACACAACATAGAGAGTATATTTCCATTGTAGTACATGTACTATGAATAGGATAAACAAATTTGTATATGAAACTAACCAAAATACAGGTATGAAAGAGAAGAAAGAGAGAAAAAGAGAAGAGAGGGAGAGAAAAAGAGAGAGAAAAAGAGAGAGAGAAAAAGAGAGAGAGACAAAGAGAGAGAGAAAGAGAGAGAGAGAGAGAGAGAGAGAGAGAGAAAGAAAAAGAGAAAGAGAGAGAGAGGGAGGGGGGGGGGGAGAGAGAGAGAGAGAGAGAGAGAGAGAGACTGTACACAAAAACTCTTACACAAAATGATTGTCACTCAATGACTAAGAAATATTTCACTACATTTCCATTTTTATTATTCACCGTCATCACAGCACAACACTGGTGGGATAGTGAAACAAAGTTTGCAAACAAAAATGTATAATGTATACAATAATTTCATTGTATTGGGGTGAAAACATTTTCCAAACCACAAAGAATAATATATTAACGAATACTTGCTTTGTTACACAGAAACAGAGAACAGACAATGCCACTTCAGCAATTATACTAAATATAAAGCCGTATTTAGATTTGCAAAAGTATATCAAACTGTTAGTTTTCCAGGCGATTGGAAGAATTTATATTGAAAGAGATATTGAATCAGAAAAATAATCATAACAAAAAAGAATTTATAAAAACTCTGCACCTTCATCACACAATGCCAATATAATTTCTACAAAGCTCAAAAATAATCTTTGTATCTTTACTTACAAGCTAAAATCACATCAGCTGCCCATCAACTGATTTTTCTTCTTCTTCATTTGAAGTTTAAATCAATATCAATAAGAGAATCAAAATTAAAAGCCTGCATTCACTGACTGCAAATACAACCACAGTCAAAATAAACACTCTAATCTATGTGTAAAAAGTAAAAATCAATCTAAAATCACATTAAAAACTAAGCTAAGAACTGTGGTTAAAAATTCAAACGTGGAACAACAAAGAAGCCCCTCCCCCTAAAAAATAATAAAAAATGAAATAAAAATATATAATAATAATAAAAATGAAGTTATTAAATAAAATAAATATGATAAATAGTAGTTAAAAGGCAAACTTTCCAAAAGAAATATGAAAATCAAAGTACAGTTAAAATAGGTTCCAAAGTCTAACCAAATATGGACGGGAGGAAATATGCAAATAAAACTAATACACTGTACCAGGGAAATGGAAACACTTTCTTGAATGTACAACACTTTCAACAAAAATGGAGGATTTTTTAATATTTTTTACATACAGTACATGTACTGGGATGACATTAATCTTGTATCAATCATTTCTTAATCCAGTACTATCATTTACTGTGCAGTATATATATCACATCCAAATCAATTAAAATATATATGAACAACAAAATTCATGATACTTAATTCTCATTCACATGAAAACACAGATATCACTTTAATATAACTAGGACATGCTCATCATACAACCAAGCTTTTATGTAATGACTAAAATACAAATGGTTACATTTTACAAGTACTGCTCACAGCTGCTTATTTTATCATCAAGGCATACAAACTTGTCTATGGCAGGGCTCCCACACTAACTTTTTTCTTTAAAGGGAACCATATTCAACTTTTTACAATGTGTATGCATCAGCCTTATATCAAAGTATTTCAAAATGTTTGGGGTCCAGACTTTGATTTTGAGCACCCATGTGTCCCGGGTGCCCCGTAATTAGTGTCGAGCCCTGTCTATGATTATCATTATTAAATTTTGAATGGAAGTCATCATCACAAACTCCTAAAAAAATGGATAACAAAATACAGCCTGTGTCTCTGAAATAGGATTTTGTACATGCCAAAGACTGTTTTGTAAAGCCAACCTCATTGAAACAAATGGAAGCTACCCAGTCCCCGGGAGGGTATCTAAGAAAGAGTTTGTCAAAATCTTATTCGTCCTTAAATATATCCATTACGGTATATAAATATGTGTGTCTAGTACTTGTGTATTACCAATACAATATTCCTGTGTTTTAAATTGATTTTTTTTAAAGAAAGTGGAAAGGACCCTCCACTATAAGTCACCTGATTGGACAGATTATATTCAGAGCTTGATGCTTAATGGGATCTAGTACATGCCCCCCCCCCCCCCCAATTTTGCTCTGTACTTAACTGTACAGGAACACATCATCACTACCACAAAGCTTTACATAATAACAAAGGATGGTTCTCTCTTGCGAATAACAGATAATGATGGACACGACACACACAACAGTATAGGAATGAATACAGTCAGTTTGTCTTATAAGATCTCCTCAAGCGTTTTCTTACAAATACGCATTTCTCTATCGATACTTTTCTTAGTCTATTGAGTACCCATATGTGTATGTTTTAGTACCATTAGTAAAAGATTAACAAATTCTTAAATTCTACAAGTTAAACTAGTGACACAAGTATGGATTTGTATTATTACACCAGAGAAAGAATAATGGAATACATTAGAAACTGAAAATGGAGAAAGTCTGGAAACTTAAAATATTTGTGGTAAACAGGACAACATTTCGGCTGCACTGGTATTGTATAACCTCTCTGGCGAGAGAACCAGTTTGTAATCTGAATTTTGGACGATAAACTTTTCATACATTGGTAATAATGCATTAAAATAGCCTTTAATTTTTTTCTTCAGTTGATGGCAATCAGTGGATATGAACCAAAATGTTTACTTGAATGCATGAGGATATATATGTACTCTTACAAGTAGAGAAAGTTTAGGCTGGTTCAGATATGATGCAGCAAAACCACAGCGATATTTTAATGATGCCGTAAAGTGTAATACGTCACTTCACATTTGTGTATCTTGTAACACAGAACTCTGTGAAGATTCGCAGTCGCTTTTATTTTACACGTTTTAAAAAACGTGGCTGATTTTTGCAGCAGTTTACCCCACCATATCTGAACAAGCCTGAATGCCTCAGTCACACCGTTGCGTATTTGGCTCGCGTATTGCTGCATATTTATGGCAAGCTGTTTTAACATTTATTCCTATTTCTTGATATCAAGAAATGAATTCTTGATGTCAAGAATTACCATTGCTTTACAACAGAAAATCATTTTGTGATATCAAGAAATAGGAATAAATGTTAAAACGGCTTGCCATAAATACGCAGCAATACGCAAAGGTGTGACTGAGGCATATAGGGTTGGTAATGTGTACCCTACAGTCTACACATACATGGATTTCTCCCTGGAGAGAAATCGATGAGCATGGAGCTATTGTGTCCCTCCAGCTTTCTTAGGAATGCCCAAATATATCATTGGTTTGTTGTGTGACTCGGATAAACGTTGTACGGCGACTGAGTTCCTTCAGCTTACTCGCTCCGACGTATGTACAAGCAGAGCGCAGACCTCCCAAGATATCCAGGATAGTGCAGTTTACATCTCCCTTGTAAGGTACCTCAACAGTCTTTCCTTCACTAGCTCTGTAACAGACAAGTTTGCAATAGAAAATAGTTGAAATATACAGCTTGGTACTTGGTTGACTCAATAGATTTTTTAATAAAAGTGGAGACTTTGTTTATGATTTCATATTTGCTATCTTGACATCACTCCACAAGAAAGATAATTACTTTAACTTCATAGAAAATATCTGATAATTGAAGGGGGAAAAAATGCTTTATACAGCAACTTCACCAAGAGTTTGTTTATTAAGTGTTACAACCACATGCTCACTTTACAGCATGGTATCTTGACACTAGGTGGCATTATCAACAAATCAGACTACAGCTACAGCTTCATAATTGTCATTATAATCCAACTATATTCATTATCATTTGAAATATACCAGTTTTATCTTTGATAAGACACAATCCTTTAAACTTCTACAATGACGTTGTAATTTTTTTTTTTTTTAACAGCTACTGAATTCTCTAATTTCTATCAGGGTAATACAGTGACCACCCAGTTCCCGTGGGAAATGGCTCATGGTTCATTGCTCCAAGACATACCTGTAGTTAGCCACTCCTCCGACATGTTTATTCATTGCTGTAGCCGAGCTCATCCCATAGAAGAGTTTCATCCTCTTGCCGTTGCGTTCAATCACTTCTCCTTCCGTCTGGTCATGACCTGAGAACATCCCTCCAAGCATCACAAAGTCGGATCCAGCACCTGAGAGAAGTGTTCAAACAAATATACAGACAAACCTGCTTTAGTGACCAGGGGGGTGTTTCACAAAGATCCCAAGTCAAACTTAACTCTAAGTTGGACTTAAAAATTATGGAGAGCTATTTGTAGCCTTAAAAAAACAACAACTCCAAAGCGAAAATTAAAGTATTTTAGACTTGTTATTAATTCCACATTAAGAACATCTTCTTTTCATTTAAGAAAATCTCCTTGATAATAGAAAATACAAATGATTTGAATCAACATTTTATACATTTTAAAATAACTTGTACAAAGTATTTTCAAAGATGCTAACAGCTTCCCATAACTGTTAAGTCCAACTAATCAACTTAGGATCTTTGTGAAACACCCCCCAGCTCTCTACAAAGACCACATTATTTGTTTCCCTTGAAAATGGTTCCTCATTGAAACATTTACCAGTACTAAATGAACCTGTCTACAAAGACCACTTTTTGTGTTTCCCTTGGGCGGTGGCTGTAGACAGGTTTGACTGTATACAGTCAAACCTGCTTTAGTGACCACCTGTCTACAAAGACCACATTATTTGTTTCCCTTCAAAATGGTTTTTCATTGAAACGGTACTAAAGGAACCTGTCTACAAAGACCACTTTTTGTGTATCCCTTGGGCGGTCGCTATAGACAGGTTTGACTGTACAACAACGGTAATACTGGTAATTAATAACAAGAAATCAATCCAGTATTCAATACAATCATGCGATGAAGGGATCCACACTATTGTCTCCGGTAGAGGTCCAGATTGAAGTTCTCAGTCTTTGTGCATGAGCCTAATATTAACATTTTGAGATACTGGTAAACTTGGGGAGTGTTTCACAAAGATCCTCAGTTGAACTTATCTCTAAGTTGGACTTAACATTTATGGAAAGCTATTAGCATCTACTAAAATATTTTGTTAAAGTTATTTTAAAAGGCATAGAATGTTGATTCAAATCATTCATATTTTCTATTATCAAGGAGATTTCATGTTCTTGATGTGGAATTTATTTAAAGTCTAAAATACTTTAATTTCGCTTCTGAATATATTTCATTTTAAGGCTACAAATGGCTCTCCATAATTTTTGAGTCCAACTTAGAATATTTGTGATACACCCAAGACTTGGATTTTATTTTGTTATTTTGTTATTTTATTTATTTCTGATATTTATACAGGGTGGCACATATCACCAATTTGGTGGTCTTCCATGAGGCCTTGTTTTGTAATAATAAAAACGAATAACAGCATCAAAAACATAATAGATAAATACACAAGCATATAAACAGGTAAAATACAACATAATTTTGAGCACCTATGTGAGTGACCCAGGTGCCTATTAGACCCCTGTTACAGTGAGCAAAAGGCCGGGCCAGGCCGCGGCGTAGCCTCGCACTGTAACAGGGCAAAAGGCCAAATGCGAGGCCAAACTGGCCGCCCATTTGGCCCTGCTCTGGAGGTAGTCTCGGCCGCGGTCTGGCCCCGCAATTTCTCACTGTAAACGCACACAGGGCCAGGCCGTGGCCTGGCCCCGCATTTTCTCATTGTTAACGCACCAAATGCGCGGCCAATTGCGCGGCCTGGCCCGGCCCCGCAATTTTCTCACTGTTAACGGGGTCTTAGTGTCAGCCCTGTGCAATATGTCATAATGATGGTTACTGTTTTCTGCACAAGGCATTTCAATACAGCTAACAAGACTGATGCATGCAGAATGAGCCTTGGCGGGGAAGACCCGGGGTTCCGACGCGGGCAAGTTTAATCGTGCGTCTGGGGTCTCTCTGGGAGCAGGCATGCGGAAGATTTGATGCACGCTGATGATGGTCTAGTATTTTACTTACACTGGGAATCTCCCTCACTAACAAGCCTAGCTTTTTTTAGATTCCCTTTTTTTCCCTCTCAGTTAAATTAAGCAATATAAATACTTTGTCTTATCCTCAAACTTAAATGTACTCTGTAAACTTATTTTTGAATAGAGATATTTACCAAAAGCTTTGACGACATCACCAGGACATGTACATCCACCATCCTGTATTAAATCACAAAACGAAATAGATATCCATCCATTAAAACAAACATAAAGGTTTACTCCAGTCCTTGGTATGCACAGTGCCACTTTTGCAATGCTAATCTCAATCTATCATAAGTTCTGACTGACTGCAATCACCAAACAATTTTAAATCGATAACCGAATTTCCCAAAAAAATTTGCTGCCTGTTGAACAAGTTACCAAAGATTAAAATATACCGGTATATCTCATTCAGAGTTGAAACAGTAAATAATAATTGTGAGTCTGAGACAATCAAACTAGCTTTGCTCTCTGCAATGTCAACAAAATCCTTTAAAAAATCAGTAGCTTGATATTTCAGAAGCTTAAAGGCAATAGTATTTGTTACCTTTAATAAACACTGAAAGCGAATTCAGATTCAGGCTTAACCGCACACAATGTATGCACATTCTCCACTCCCTGGGGAGCATTCCAGCCAGGCATCATTTTTACAAGCACACACTTGCTCATCTAAGCACATTAACTTTCGCATCCTACCGGGTACCCATTTAACACCTGGGGGGAGAGTGGCAAATGTAGATCAATGTCTTGCCAATTAAAGGACATTAGTGCCGTGGTGGGAGTTGAATCGCGGACATTGTGATCCACAGTCCGGTGACATAAACTCGTCAACGACACCTCTACAATTACACATACAGTCAAACCTGTCAATAGCGACCACCCAAGGGAAACACAAAAAGTGGTCTTTGTAGACAGGTGGTCTTTGTGGACAGCTTCTTTTACATGTTTCAATGAGAAACCATTTTCAAGGGAAACAAAAAACGTGGTTGTTGTAGAGAGGTGGTCACTAAAGCAGGTTAAACTGAATAATTAGTAATGAAGATAGGACACAGTGAAAGTATTTCATTACAGAGCATGTAAATTGTTATATAACTCTGCCAAAGGAGAGAGCATATTCTAAATTATGTGGGATTGTAAACTTCAAATAACCAAATGAAGAATCTTACTGATATGATATGTCCATTGAGTCCATGAGCTGCATCAGCACACTCAATGACAGCACTCAGCTGAGGATAACCTACACCGGCCTTCTTCCTGGTGGTACACACAGAACCTAGACAAACATAGCAAGCAAAATATGTCAAGTCAAGTCAATAATATCAACAGTCCGTAGAACAGAGGCCCCCCACCCCCCACCCCCCCACAGATAATGAAGTTCTTATAAAATATATAATCCAAGAAGTAGAAATGGATTACATTTTTTATTCATAGTCAGTAACAGTGATCAGTTTGGAGCCAGAAGGTTGTTAACTTCTATACTTTTAACAGGCTTATTGCCGTTTTGTCTATAAACGGACACACTTGAGAATGTCATATTCACTCGTCATCCAGGTTACTGGTTCCCAACAACAGAGCCTGGGCATGAGGTTCAGTAATCGTGAAATCATTCAAGCAACGGGCTGGATCAGGGCAAATTCATTGTTTGGTGCTGGTGTGATCACGCCAATGTTTAGCACAAAATCATGTGGAACAAGCAACCTTGACAACTTGGCAAGTATGATGTCACACTTCGGTACTCTGTACCGATTGGCTGAACAGAGCTTTTTGAAGAGACTGATAACTTAGTGCGCCTTGTGTGAGCTTGTCCCTACAATACATGGGGGGGGGGGGGGGTTCACAAAGATCCTAAGTAGAACTTAACTCTAAGTTGGACTTAAAAATATGGAGAGCCATTTGTAGCCTTAAAATGAAATATATTTAAAAGCAGATTTTCAGTATTTTAGACTTTTCATAAATTCCACATCAACAGAGATGCCAACTTTTGGAAAACAGAAATAGGGAGGATTTGTAACCGTCACCAAATAATGTGCGCGTAGCGCACATCTCGAGCGCATAGCGCTCGACCCATGCGGCCGGGGTCAAGGGCCCGCCTTAGGGCCCTGGAAGCTCTGGGGTTCTAGATGCTCTCTGGTGCAATCTGAGCCTTATTTTGGAGCATTTTACATGTGTAATAAATGTTAAATAATTCCCACTTTAAAAAAAAAAAACATACAAATTGTACAAAATGCATGATGAATTCCTTTCAGACTTCCGAATACACGGGTACTTGATACTGTATTCTGTCTTATACTTCTGAGACCATTTCTTGGTCTTCTTTTGCTGATTTTCCGCCATTTGGATTCTGTGTCAATATCCATGCATTGGTTACGTCGATCCATATGCTGAAACAATCTTTCGCTACTCTTAATTTGTCTTTTAACATAGTGGAATTACTACATGCTATTTAAAGTCAGCAAACAATATTTCTCATTCAATTTACAGATATATATACTGATAAGCGCCAAAAAAAAAAATCATAATTAAAAAAAAAAAAAAAAAAAAAAAAAAAAAAAAAAATGATTTTTTTTTTTTTTTTTTTTTTTAAATCGGGAGGATAAGGATGTAGATCGTAAGGTCGGGAGTTGGGGTGAATTATCGGGAGCCTCCCGATAAAATCGGGAGGGTTGGCATCTCTGCATCAAGAACATGAAATCTCCTTGATAATAGGAAATATAAATGAATTGAATCAACATTTTATGTCTTTAAAAAAAAAAAAAAAAAAATAACTGTTAAGTCCAACTTAGAGATAAGTTCAACTAAGAATCTTTGTGAAACACCCTCATGACGGTAAGATGACAATCATGTTGATGGCATACCGTACATTTAGTGACCGAATGGTCTTCATTGACTGGTGACTTAATTACATCAGAGCATTTGGGAATGATTTCCTGTCATTTATTTAATAGCATCATTATTATTGATATTGATTTAACTGATATTTACTGAGCTCTGTCATGAAATGGAATTACTGCCTCTTCATGTCCGAGACAGTTTCAAGTCTTGAATTATCATGACATTACATGCAATAAAATCCCTTCTGTTGATGCTCAACAAAGTTAGGGTAATTGGTATTATTAATCAAACTTGACTTTGCTCTTTGCTCTCTTCATTCTAATCCAGGGGGCGGATCTAGCTTTTTGCCAGGGGGGGGGGGGGGGGGGGGGTGGGGGGGGGGGGTTTGACCCAGTGGCGGATCCAGGGCTTTCCAAAAACCGCGCCGTTTTACTGTTTTACTTTTTTTTCCCTTCCCCCCCCCTTTTTTTTTCTCACTTGGCCGCCCAAGGGTGGGGGGGGGGGGGGGGGGGGGTTTAAACCGCCGAACCCCCCCCCCCCCTGTAATCTCCTGTGAAGCAGTCTCTCTGCTGCTCAACTGTCAAACATTGTAAAGCTATACTTATACGTGACAAGGTACGCAACTACACAAAACAAAAATTGTGCCAAATTAAGATTGTACAGTCCACTGTAGGGGTCCTTAATGTGTACATATTCCTACCATTTTGACCCATTTGCATTTCTTTACACATAAAATTGTTGTATTTTGTTGTGGCAGTGTTTTTTAGGCGGTTTACTGGACAATCAGGTGGACTATTGATCGGGTGAACTATTGATAATATTCAGCTTTTATATAGCGCTTTATACATCTCGGACGTCTCTAAGCGCTCTACATATATACTATTACTCCGGTCATTGGATTCAGTGCTTGCCCGCACACACTGTGTGCACAATCTCCACTCCCTGGGGAGCATTCCAGATTACTCACCTGGTCCGATTCCCACCTTGATGATATCAGCTCCAGCTAAGAGCAGCTCTTCAACCATCTCACCTGTCACTACATTACCAGCCTAGAGGAACAACAAATCAGAATAGAACAAATCAAATATACATGTATAAAGTATAAACCAATTATACCAAAAGAATACATACATATTAGATAAAGAGAAGGATACATCCTTTTAACTTACAGATTACTTGTTTTGTTTTTTTAAACATAAAATCAGTATATTTTGGCTGTTCTAAATGGGAGATGTTCCCATTAAAAAGAAAAAGAAAAAGAAAGAAAGAAAGAAAGAAAGAAAGAAAGAAAGAAAGAAAGTAAGAAATATAGGAATGAAAATAGAAAGAACAGTTGTATGTTCAGTCTTCTTTGAAACTACCTAAACTTTTTCATCATGTCTCAATTGTACAGGCAGAAAACAGTTTTTCGACATCGTTGACTTCTGGTTTCTGAGATTCATATACCGGTATATATATATTCATGATACTGATTTTTAAATCAGCATTCCTTCAATATTGATAAATTTTGCGAGAAAGAAGATATCATATTTCAGACGATTAAAAAGATATCGACCACGCTATATGAGACTTAATCTGATCGAAACTGTAAACCACTGCAAATGAATGACAACTGTGTGCAATAAAGGCCCTGTGCATATTAACTGAGCTCTGTGGTATAAGGTATAGAAATGTGACACATATTACGCTTTGAGCCATCATGAATAACTGCAACGTTTTTGCGACGTCATATCTGAATGAAGCAGGCCTAAGAGCTCTGTAATACTAATACTTACATGGCTATTTTGGAGTGTTTTTGACAGCTCCATGTAAGTTTTATTTGCTGTTATGAGCTGAAAGTAATTAACCGACATTCATTACTCAAGGCGAATTTGACTTTTAAAGTGCAATAAATAGGTTAAAAAGTGGCTTTCAAGAGAGAAATTATATGTTTCCTTCTTGAAACCATCTCTTGTCAATACTAGGTATTTTACACTCACGAAAATGGTATGCTCTGGAAAGTTATGTCTGAATTCTTTGACAGTTTGTACGAAGACTTCTGAGTAGCCATTAGCAACATCAAGGCAGATGAATTGAATGGCTGGTATAGCAGCGATGATCTCGGCCACTTTGTCTGCCTCCTTCTGTGATGTTCCAGAACTAACTGCTACATGCTATAGATACAAGAAACATGCACAGGGTGGCAATGAGATATCTTATTTAATAACAATAATAATAATGTTTTATTTACCCAGGGTAGCCACTTCAGTTATGAAACTGCTCTTCCAGCGGGCCCTGCATAACATAATATGTTATTACTACCCTTCTCCAATCTAATATGCTGAGCGCCTAGCTAGAAGGCAGAATTAAGGTCCCATTGTTAAATTCTTTGGTATGACTCGGCCAGGGTTCGAACCCAAGGCCGGCGCTCTAACCACTGAGCCACCATGCCCGGTTATGTAGTACACGTTATTTGGTGCAGGGTGTTTGAAGAAAAGATCATTAAATGCATCAGAACACATGATAGAGGGCTGTAATGCATAAGTCCACTAGCCATTTGAAAAGCACTCACGTTGTAAGAATAGATACAACCATTGTGTTTAGACTAGCATCAGCAAGTGCTTTGTCCACACACCATTCCAGCAATACATGACACTCCTTGTAGCTACTCGCCTCACCAACCATCCCAGTATTATAGCTTCCTGAGTGAGCTTCCAAAGGGATTACACAACCAAGTACCAAGCAAATCATTCTTACATTTGCTAAACCCATCCAGTGTTTTATGTAATTTATATATATTTTTTTATTTTAAATTTTGTATACATATCGCAAAGAAAGAAATGTGGGATTCAAAAAGCAATTAGACAAATAAGGTGTACTGCATAGCTGAATTATTTGAGAGATAATCTCTCTAGGGATAACTTGATGAACGAAGTAAGAAGAAAAGTTGATCCCCTAAAATTCATTTCATTTAAAAACATTAACAATACATCCAGCAATAGAAGGAGAAGATACACCATCAGAGTATATACATGTATCTCTATATCACGTTACCTTTAATGCCTCAGGATTGTTGTTAGCAAAGTCAACCCAATCTTGCACACTATAATGTTTGTGAATGCAGGAAAACAAACCATGCTGTAGACAAAAAAGAGAAAAATAAACATATAAATACATCAATACATCAATCACGTACGCCACCAAAAAGACTCCAGGTCGACTCCAAACTGACTGATTTTTGGCCACTGGAATTAATTCAATTTTTGGTTTGGTCTGTACTCTGTAGTCGGTTTGGTGTCTGTCTCATTGGTGCGAAATAGGGTGTAAATCAATGTTATTGTCCTGCATTAGAATTAGAATATTGTGGGTGCTTTACAAGAGCGTTGACTATTACTTGCCAAGTCCAAGGTAATTTGTCTCATATTTTACAGACCACATCCAAGATTTCATCATATGATGACTGCATCAAGCTGATAGCTCGATCTACTACAGTTTAAAGGCATTGTTTAACAATGTTAAATCTGAGATGCACGGCCCTACTAGTTATCAGTGTCTGTGATATGGTGTAATATTGAAGCCCTAAAAAAATTGCGCTTCAAAATGACAAAGAAGTGCCTCAAAAAAGTAAAAAATCTTTGAGTGACCAGTTTTACCATACCGGTACTCGTTTTCCCCAATAGAATAGACTGTTATGAAAACCGTTAGGAAAACACAAAATTTGATTTTGATTTCCAATCATCAATATCTTGATAATCGGACAGGCAATTGGCTTGTAAAAGTCGTGGGATTTCTGACTGACCTAAAGGTTTATAATTATCATTGCAGCATGATCTGAGCTAAATCCAAAATCTTGTTTCAGAATCTGAGACAAAGTTACCGGATCCCTTTTAATCAGACAACAAATCAGATTCTATTTTTCAACAATGCAATTCAATAATACTTGGTAAGGGATGGAAAAAACACTATACTTACATACGTACATGTACATCACATGTAGAACCGTTTTAAATTGAAATATGAAATCCCTTTTTGTATTTGGGCTTTTTTCTGTTTTTCAAAAAGTTTGTAATAATATAGCAGCATTAATGGAATCTCTATGACAGGTGGAATAATCATGGCAATAAAAAGATATAAAAAAGGATGAACATTAAATAGTTCTATCATGAATACAGTTATCTGCTACACTAGTGGAGTTAGGTCACTGGAACATCACCCAGGCTTCAGCTAGGCTTCAATTCTGAAGCTCACTACATGTATAATCAACATATTCCTACAAACAGTCTTGAAATTAATAGTAGTACTCATGTCAAAAGCAACCGAAAAGGATTTAAACTCAGATATATTATAAGCTTACTATTGAGCCTAGTTGTCAACTTTGTACTACAGCCTATGGAATTACATGTAGGGACAACTAGTAAGGTTTTATGGATACGGTATAGAGTGGTGAAGTGTGACGTCATCAAAAATCTATTTTGGGAATTTCTCAATATTTGCTCTGGCTCCTAACCATTACGAGCCAGAGCAAATAACAATGAGTTCCTATAGGAAATATATTTATTCAGATGGTCAAATCTCAACCAATACCTAACATATTCAATTGGTTTTCGACATTTGGACATTATTTTTGATGCCCTTTCGGAAAATGAAGAAAAAATTGAGAATTTTAAATTGATTTTTATGCCGTCACAGCTTCGGTACTCTATGGGTCCTGATGTTCGAAATGAAGAATAAAATGTTGTAATCAAAATTTTGACTCGTTGGGGTTAACTCGCTCCGACAAGCAAGACTCCTGTGCAGCTTGCTTCCTGGACAACTAATCTTGTCACCAAGCAACCAAAGGTCAGAAAAATGAACTTAACACTAGCCCTGGCAGGCCAGTCAACAGAAAATATGCTGCCAAAGAATTGTAATGGAAACATTTACCAGTAAGTAGATGCCACAAAATCAAATCAAATAGAGCAATGAAAATAAACAAATAGTAAAATTTCCTATTTAGTGGACAAAAGAATCTGGTCAAAGTCAACTTAGAATAGAAAGAATGTGAGAAAATGAACTCACGCTAGCAAGGGCTTTGGCCATCTCAAAGTTTCCCACAGTGTCCATGTTAGCTGCCATGATGGGGATGCCTTCGTACGTCTTCTTGGAATTCCTGAAGGTGTAATTCCTCGTCAAATTTACCTATAGCCAAAGACAGACACAAGAGAGAAAACAGAGAGAGGGGAAGGGAGGGGGAGGGAGGGAGGGAAGGAGAGAGAGAGAGAGAGAGAGGGGGGGGGGGGGTGTGATTGAAGAGAGAGAGAGGGGGATATGAGAGAGAAGGAAAGAAAAATATGAAAACCTTGAAATCTAATTGTACAACATGCCGATAACAAAATGCATATTTCTTTTTAATGACATAGTGCAGTCAAGCTATGAGGGATCCATTGCTTACATTCACATGATCTATCCTACATCTCATATGATCAGCAAATAATTTTTCTAAAAACTTTCATGGAATGTAAATTGAATATTTCAAAACCTGCTGGTATACTAAAGTCATATATTATTACTGGCATTGCATTTTATGCATGCAAGTATAGTGAAAAATACATGTACAGTACATGTGCATGGATGCAGCAAGATAGGAAAGTAAATATTCTAAAGCACGGTGTTGGAAAAATTCTGGGGTTTTTTGGTCCATAATTGTCATCAACTTTGAAAGGTACTGGTATTTACAAAATGCATCTATCACAAAGGGCCCCCACATTAATTAAAAAAGAGATAGAACTTTGTGCAATTTCCTTTGTGAAAGAGTGAAATACAACAGCACAACACATACTGCATTGTGTCTTTCATTACTGTATCCAGCAAAATGAAAGAACTCTAGCCTGATTTCACCTGCTTAACTTCACAAGGCATTTAACAAGCCAGAATTGATTTTTCACCCAGGACAAAATCCAGACATTCTCAGTTCCTGTCAATTTAGAGTCCATTTAGCAATTAGATGTGCAATGATGTCTGAGCATCCTATACCTCCATCTCATTATAATGGATGCTATCAATCAATCAATCTAGCTCCTGGTATATCTAAAGGTCATCTCATCTAAACCAGTCTGTAATGGTATCTTCCTGAGACTTTTTACATGTACCTGGTAATGAGGGTGAGGTTTGGGGTACCGCAGTACTACTACATGTATCTGCTTCATGCATTTCTTTATCTTGCATGCAAGTATTGGTTCAGAATATATTCAAATCAAGTTTCATCATCATTATTCACATATAAAAAATATCAAAATATTTTCAGTAATGCATTTACGTGTAATTTCAATCAAACATTCCTATACCTAACAGAGGAATTTGGTTGTGATCAGCATTATTTCACACATTATTTAAAGTATCTTCTTTTTGTTCAGCTGATTAACAGGAATAGTTTTTTTTTTAATATCATGATTTAAATCACAATTTACATAAAGTAAAAATCATCAAATATGTTAACATGCACACATACAGTACATGAATATATTTGGTGTTTTTGTTGATCGTTCTAAACATCACATACATATTTGTGTACTACCTGGAGTACAAGTGTGGCCGTAATGAGCAAACAAACGACAATGTCTTAAAAATCAGACAATTCACATTAATTGAAATAAACAATAAATAAAGTTCCAATTTTTTTATGCAAATAGCAGTTCAGATTATTCTTATTTTCCATATTGATTGGTTTCCCTTCTTAAAATGGCAACATTAATCTCATTTTCCACTCCTTCAGTTGAAAAAAATCAAAAGGTTTATTAAATGAACCAATGCAAAATAAATTGCAAAATCTAACTTAAAAATTGCCAATTTGTACATAAAAACTAAATAGTGACGTCATATTTTGCACCATTTTGTCAATTGAACTGGTCTCATTCCAGAATGGCACAACGTACTGTATTGGAAATGGAAACAGACTAAACATTTTCTGTGATTTTTACACTTTCGGCTAATTTATCATGTATAATTCCTCTCATTTTGGATCAAAAGATAATGCAAAAACATCATTAAAGGAGACACTGTATTAATATGGGTTAACAGAGATAAAGGACTTCACATTTTAAGTTTACATCTGTATCTAAAACTTCTAGTCCCTGAACACCATCAACATTAGCATGCAAAAACCCATGTACATGTATACAGTATTGCTTGAAATAAAGTAGACACATTACCACCTACATGTACATGTAGTCACACCAAAGTCTATGGAACAATAAATGCATTCACGCATGACACAGTGTGAGAGTGTCTACTTTATTTCAAGCAATACTGTGAATACAAACTTGCATCTCTTGTTAAATTATGTCTGAAGTTTATATGAACCAAAGGGATATATATTTTCACCACAATTGTGCACATACATTGTACATGTACATATAATTTAAGAGAAGTGCAAACAATGGAACCCGTATGTAATACACCACATGCATATGATACAGAAATGTATACAAAAAAACATTAGTCTCATTTGATAGTCTCACATGTCACAACACAGCAAATCAAATGGACAACATTGTGCATTGATATCAAGTTTACAACAACTTGAACAAATTAAGTTTTAAAATGGCTGTGTACTAAACTGTTTAATCATATAATAGAAACATTTACCGGAAAGTGAGGAGAAACATTGAGAAAATGTGTTACAATTGAAGATAGGCAGGCTTGGGTGTAATTTACAGAACTTTTATCGTGGCATGACTTAAAGGGGAAGTCCACCCTGAAATTAAGTTAGTTTTAATAGGAGTAGAAAAATGAGAGAAACAAGTCAGTGAAAGTTTGAGCAAATTCCGATTAAAAATAAGGAAGTTAGGATTTTTGAAGTTGTGATCAATCAAACACAAATTGGCAACTCTATGACGTATCATGCGAGCTCAACTTCCATTTGCTCAGTACTAAAAAAATCTAAAATTTTCATTTTCCCTCAAGAAAAATTTCAACCATACATGCACCCTAAATATAACAATTGCAAATATGTTTCTATACTCCCCCTGCAAGGAACAAATATATATTCCGTCATCAATAACGAAGAAAACATGATTTTATGGAATATTATGCACAAAGCAAATGAAGGAGAGCTCGTATGATAAGTCACAGAGTTGCCAATTTGTATTTGATTGATCACAACTTCAATAATTCATAACTTTCTTATTTTCATTCAGAATTTGCTCAAACTTTCACTCACCTGATTGTCTTATTATTCTGCCTCTATCGAAACAAACTTATTTTGGAGGTGGACTTTCCCTTTAAGAAAAGATGAAAACTATAAAACTGTCCAACTCACTGCCAAGACGATGGGCCAAAAAAACATGTTCTTTTATTTTTGTACAATGTTTTTGTAGGTCTTCTCAAGCAGAACACTTACATTTTGTAACGTACAGTGTACATGTATAACTTTATCTTTAATGGCTTCTCTTCTACATGTACATGCATTTTCTCAAAATGCCAATTACTGTAGTACGTAGACCTACATGTACAGTATATACACGGTACGTGTCTTCTGATGAAGAATATTGTAAACATTTTGTCTTCTCAATTTTCAGCTCAGATTCAATTGACAATATATTTCATTTTATAAAAACAATAACAAATTAAAAGCTGCCATGGCTAATGGTACAATTTAGTTATAAGAGAGATCATCTGATAAGTTGACTTTCTCATTCAATTTCATGACTACATATATTCTGATAGTGATCAATGAAATTATTTTCACACTTTAACAAGAAAACATTTTTTGAAGGTCACTAAAATATCTTTAAATTGTGTAGACGAGAGAGATTTTGGTGTCCTCAATGTGGACTTAAAGAAATGCCTTCACAGTCGGAGTAAGTTGGAAAGTAATGATTATATATCATGTGCATTGTGCAGTCATTGGATTCAATTCTTCTTCTTCTTCACAGAGTGCACCCTCTCCATTCCATTAATATAGAGCATTATGACCTGTCACCATTTTTAGTGGCACGAACATGCAAACCTGTAAATGTATGATGGGGGTGGGTGTCCAGACATTTATTTTTACCTTTGGATTTAATGAAAAATATTAATCAAATAACCCTAACCATCTTCAGAATATAAATGAAATATTGATGTTAAACTTATTCAAATGCTGCTTTAAATCAACTGTCTGGGTAACATGCATTCTGCTGGGTTCCCATTTATGTACACGTGAGTGGAGAGAACTTCAGAGAAGGAATGTATTATGTAGATAAAAATTGGGACACAGTACTTGAGACGGGATGCAACAGTAAAGACTAAAGAGGGACAAATAAGCTAAGCTTCTAGTCTCTACACCCAAGTATACCCAAGTAAGTAATTTAAATACTGTGCTTTGGACTGAACCCATATTCCGTGTCACCTCCAGTCAAATTTCTTGACCAAGACACCTCTTCAAATCTAAGTTGTACATGTATGTGTTATGTATGATGTAGAAGAACTAGTAGTAGTAGTAGGAAGTCGACATGATTTTCTATTTTATTTATAAACTATAACAAAACCCTAGTTTGGTGAAATGGAATGGAGTTAACCCCTATGGAGTATGGACTATGGGTCTAGAATTTAAATAATTTTTTTCTGACTATAAATCATTGTGGTTATTCTCGACCCTACGTTACATAAATTAAGTGACAATTAACACAAATTTACACTCCAAACATACCTTCAAACAGGCGCGTACGTAGGGGGGGGGGGGTTTGGGGTTAACCAAATTTTTGGTGTGATATTCAAATTTTAAACCCCCCCCCCCTCGAAAAAATCCTGTGTACGCGCCTGCCTTCAAACATTTAAAGACATGACAAATAGTCTACTAACTATGAGTAGCGTCTACTAACGTCAACGATTTGGATTAGCTCAACTAAAAATCTGAGTCAAAATACAGACCTAAAGTTAGAATTAGAATCTGGTTAGAATGTGAAAAGTTGGGGTGTGAAAATGAAATGACCAAACAACCACATGATGTATTGTAGTCTACAGCACTTCAATTTACTGCACACAATGATAGAATGAATCAGACAATAGCCATGGCAGCTTAAAATTTCACTTTATCTTGAAGCTCCACCTCTGATCGGCTCTTCAATGTGCTCCTCTTTGGACGAACAAGCACATCTTTGAAGTCCAGCTTGATGTCACTGTCGATTCTTGGCATGATGCTGATGGATGTCTGCTAAACAATGCTGGTGGAACACAGATGTAATTGGAAATTTAGATGACACCTAGTGGCTGCCTTAGTGGAGTGATGCCGATGTGATGTTTCTTTGGCGGTTAATGTAGTCTTTTGGAGGATTTGAGACACAGTAGTCACAGTGCAGAGCTCGAGCGGCTCGATTATGAACAGTCCAGAACCAGTTGAGTTTGTCAGCTTTCTGCGACTTTGTCCTTGAATTGAGAGCTCAAGTAAGTCTGGTCATCAAAAGTGTGCTAATTCCTTCTTTATTAGAGAAGCATTTCAACACGTCGGAAATTTCGCTTCTACCAGAAAAAAAGTTATTTTGCTGATGATATTGAATTGACGGTCAGCTCTGTTGGAAGCAAGACCACCATCAAAACATTCTTCGCATAATTCCCGCGCGCGCGTTCGATCTCGTATCGTTGCGTATCTCTCATCTCTCGCAGGAGCTGCTGAACCTGCTGAACCATAGTTCTGTACTTTGTAGTCTGTAAATTAAGCTTGTATGTTTTTGTTAAGTAAAAATATATCTTGTTATAGTCCTTTATTATTTAAAAAAAAACGTATATTGATGTTTTTGTTTAATGAAAATTATTTTTAGATCAATATAATCAGAATACTTGTTATGAAATGTAAAATGTGTATGAAATGTGTATATTTAACTAAAATTCCGTAAAACTAAAAGCCTTGAATAAATGTAGGTACGGGTACTTGGCGACCATTAAGGATTCGGGCTCAGAAAACAAATGGTGTCTTCAACAAGAAAAACGGAAAATGAATGTGTAACATTGGTGATAAAGAGAAAAAAAATAGATAAAAGCTTTTACAAGAATCAAGTGTGAAAATAAAACGTGGCATATCTCTCTGTTGTTGTCCCTCCGCTTTTCGGAGATCAGCGAGTTTATCGCATTCGAAATAGTAGGCTGCTGTAAATATGTTATAAAATCCTTAGTTGGAGGGTATATGGAGTGCAGGCCAGGCGATGGGCAGAACAAATACCTTTGAAAGCGTTGAAAACGTTGAAAACGTCTAATTTCAATTTCAATTTCAATTTCAAGTTGAGATTATGATTGATTGAATTGAATCAGTGATTGAATTTTATTCACCAAGCTTCCAACATACAATATACGAGGATAACAGATCAAAATTAAGTCAGCTTGAAAAGGATAACCCACGAAAGCTCGAGAGCTTATTTCCAGTGGGGTCCCCGACAAACATGTACAAAATTAATAAGTTAAAATAGTAATATTTACAGACAGATAAGAAGAAAAAAACTTATTAAAGATAATAATGATGATAATGAATATATACAAGTTCTATAACGTACAAAACCATATACAAAATGAAAAAGTATGAACCGGTAGAAGAATAACAATTACATTCATAGGGGTCCTTAACATGTCATTCGCTTCTCTTCTCTGACTCTCAAGTGTTAGGCATCCCTTTAATTTCCTCTTAAAATGAGCAAAGTGTTCTATTTCCTTTATAATTATCATGAGGAAGGGATTTCCAATGTGTTATGCCCAGGCGCGGATCTACGGGGGGGGGTTTAGGGGGTTTAAACCTCCCCCTTGGGCGGCCCCCCCCCCCAAAAAAAAAAAGGAAAAAAAAAGAAAAAAAAGAAAGAAAAAAAGAAAGAAAAAAGAACGCACGCTGGAGAGAAACCCTTTCAAGTGCAAATATTGTGAAAAGATATTCAACTCATCTGGTAACTTAACCAAACACATGATAACTCTGGATATAACTATGTATTAAACTGTTACTTGATTTAAAAAGACGTTATCATGCACTGCTTTTTATGGTCTCCATTGTGTTAATAGATGCCAGGAAAACATCACTTACGGGGTTCAAATAAACACCCCCCAAAAAATCGGCTCGCCGCTTCGCGGCTCGAGGACGATGCTTCGCATCGTCATTATTTTGGTCAAACCCCCCCCTTAGCAAAAAGCTAGATCCGCCCCTGATGCCACTGTGTAATAAAACGAATTTCCAATACTAGGACCAAGGAGGATGCTAGGCCGTATCTTTCTGGTATAAGTTCAAGTTGAATCGGCTATCTCTTGTATTATGTAAGTCAGTAACAAGATCGAAGTTCGATCGAATATAATGATTCGACCTAGTATGATATATTTTATGCACGTGATGCAATACAAATTGTTTTGCGGATTTTTGGTTGAATTCAAGAAAATCAGAAAACCTTTAGAAAGTTCGCCGCGAACTTTCTAAGCCAACAGGAGTTCTTGGACCAAGGGTGTCGATTTGTATCCGTGGTTGGGGGGGGGGGGGGTGATAGGTGCCAAAATCTTTTCGGCAATGGATCAAAGCAACCAAGGATACAAGCGTGTGGCAGGCTGCACCCCTCTCTTCCAAGTTATCAACTTTTTCAAGTCACCCTCAATAAAGATAACATTTCAGAGAAAATGGGACCCATGCAGGTCCCACATGGGCTTGCTACCTATAGGTTATCCTCTCAAGCGCGTAGCCAGGTTTTTATTTTGGGGGGGGGTACTGAGCACGCGAAGCGCGCTCCCTAGGGGGGTGGGTACAGGGAGGGGAAGTTTTTCCCCCCTCCCGCGCGAAGCGCGGAAGCTTTGATGTTTCATTAAATTATTAAAGAGAGAAGACGATTCCTTGTACCGTTCTCGACTCTCAGTAATCCTTGTTTGAATTAAGTTCCCCTTCCACCACGCGTAGCGCGGAAGCTCTGACGTTTCATTAAATTATTCAAAGAAAGAAGACGATTCGTTGTACAGTTCTCGACTCTTAATCCTTGTCTACATTCAGTTTCTTTTGACGTTTCATTAAATTATTAAAGAAAGAAAAAAGATGATTCGTTGTACCATTCTCGACTCTTAATCCTTGTCTGAATTCAGTCCCCCCCCCCTTCCTGCGCGAAGCGCGGAAGCTTTGACGTTTCATTACATTATTAGAGAAACAAGACGATTCGTTGTACTGTTCTCGACCCTTGATCGTTTTTCTTCCTACGTCTTCTTCCTTTCTTCTTTCTCTCTCTCTTTTTTTCTGGGGGGGGGGGTTGCGTTTTTTTTAGGGGGGAGCGGGGGGCGACCGCCCCCGCCCCCCTGGCTCGCGCCTGTGTCCTCTTTGTCTCTCATTATCCCTCTCTCCCACTCTCTACTTTTTTGTGCACTTTTACGCTTCGCGCTTGACATTTTAGCTCGTTGCTTTTTAACGATGCGGCTTTGCATTTGGCGCACTGCATTTCTATGATGCTGTTGATTGAATAAATTGAATAAATCCATCAATTCCTGATGAAACAGTATGATCGAGAATTCAATTTATTCTTGTCTCATATACGGTTGTCTCATTTACTTCGTTTTCTATTTATATGTATTAAGAAAATGAGATAGCAAAATGTGTATGGATGGTCATCTTGCGAGTAATAACCATTAACTCCTCTCATCGGGCTCTCATCATTAATTTTTCTCTTCATTTTGTTGTCGTTGTGATGGTGAATTATTGGGGGGGGGGATGATTGTACAGGCCATCCCCCCAACCTGAAATATAGGGGGGGGGGGGATTCCCCCCCGGGATCGACACAGATCACACCATTTTGTTCGGTATAATTTGCGCCTTCTTTTGATCTGACTGATAATGATCTGACATAATGGTCTAACTTCTTTTAATCTGATAATAATGGGCATTATTATCCTTTTTTACTCCCCGGTCTGGCCCTGAGGGCTAGAAAAAAAGTAAGGCCACAACAAAACAAAAACAAAAAAAATGTTTAGCGTCCTACTTTTTTCAAAAATAAGAAGGAGGAAGCCCTTTTTTATCTATTTTTTTTCTTCTTCAAAATTGCCGCTCAAAATGGTCGTTACCCTGCCAGTCGGGCTAATAATAATCAGAAATAGATGCATTTTAGCAGTGTTTTTCATGTTTTTTTTCTTTAAATATAATATTTTTAAAAAAATTCTCAAAAAAAAAAGGGAGGCGGCCCCCAAAAAAGGAAGCGGGCGGGGACGCTAAACATCAATATATATTTGTTTAATGGCCTAATTGCGTTTACCGGCGCGCACAGCAGGATTTTGAACCATTTTGAAAAGTACTCTTTTTCTTGAAAATGGCCCAAAGTGGACGTTTTTGAAAACCATAATGCGACGGACCGCGTTCAATCTAAAAGAAACACCCCTTTATACACGATTTTTGGGTCACGCATGCTTACAGTAAGTTTGACTGAGATCGACCCCCGGGCAAAAATACGCGGCGGCTGAAATTTCTTGTCTGCATGGTCTTTTTGTTTCAGATTTAATTTAGGGCTAAAACCGATATCTACAGGGTTCATACTCCTCCACAGGTCAAGTCCCTGGCTCCACGTGCCACCGCGGCTGGTATCGACAGAATAAGGGACTTCAGTGGCTCGGGGTACACTTAACTATTTACCCTAAATATGAAGGAACAAAGAAATAACTTTATGAAACATCAACATGGGACGGTAAACGTTAAATCGAAATTGCATCATTAAAAAAAAATATCATACGATAGTTTTAAAAGCCTAGTATAAAACACATTTATTCCAATATACTCGTTATGCCCGAATAAAGAATAAAATCTCACATTTTAAATGGTGTCGGTCATTATTTAGTTAAAATTTCATACAATATTTGTTAAAGCCTTCAAAGGTGAAAACGCATTTTGGCCATTATTGCTGATAAGCCTTCCGATCGATATACCGGATTGAGCCCTAAAACGTTGCCTTTACATGTGACATAATTATATGAGAGTAAAGAGTAAGATTTCACCTCAATAATGGTGTAGGCTATTATTTAGTCAAAATATTAAAAGATAGTTCTAAAACATTAAAAATCCAATCTCGAATTACTCCTATTGCAGTTGAAATACACAAACTCATACATAAAGAACGTTTACACACTTTTTCATTTTAAGTTTTACCTTAAGATTATATTTTTATTTTTGAGACCGCCATCCTAGTCAAGCTTCGCTTATGATTGTGGTCTCCTGCACTTTTCTTTCAACTGATAGTTTGGATGATACAATTACTTCAAATGCATAATAATATGTTATAGAAATATTAAGTTTCGTTATTATATGTACATAGACTATGTAAAAAAAAAAAAAAAAAAAAAAAAAAAAAAAAAACGTTTATAATTATGTTCTTTGTTATTTTGTTATTATAATTGGAAAAATGCAGAAATAAAATCAAATAAAAATACCGTCAGCCGAAACGTGCAAAATTTTCTTTTTCCTTTTCGAATGTACGATTTAGAGACACTATAGCCTCCATTATTGAACCCTTAGTGGTCGCCAGTTTTAACGAGCGGAACAGTGTAGTACTAGTAGCTTTGCATGCGTAGAGAGTTCTTTATCTTCTTCCTATCGCTTTTGCGTTGTCCCATTCCACACCACAGATCAGAAATAGTGTTCCGGGAATCCAAAGTAAATCTAGATCTACACTAATTAGATATCTTGTAGGCGGTACAGTTAAACGTTCCCATTCCTAGTATTCTTCCAGAGGCAGAGTCAGAGAACAAGATAAGAATATGTTGATCAAGGTGAAGGTAAGGTGGAAGTTTTAATTGTTTTGAATTTTTAATCCATCCACTGTAAAATTGTAAACAAGTTTTGGTGCACGAGCCCGGCCCAGCAAGGAGCCAGAGTCAAAAGATAGCCGTGAGACTGAGTGAGAAGACAGAAGTCATCATCCATGGAAGTCTGATGAAGATGACGGAAGATTTATTGTTGATTAACTTGAATAATTTAGTAATAATTGTTAGCTAGCTTGTGGTTGTTACCATTAGACTATCTGTCATTGCAAAATTGAATGCAATGTTTATTAGTTTAACAATACAAAGTCTTTATTTTATAAATGTTTGACTCATCAGTTACAACTACAAATATAATTTAGGTTTGATTGATAAACAAGACTAGTCCCTGGCCTTGCCTTGGCTTGAGTTTAACTTTGACCTTTTACCAGTTTTAGCTTTTACTGCACTGTCTGTCTTCCAATAATGTCAGTGCGCCACTATTGCAAAATAGGCGGCATTAACATTACATAGATTCTAGATCTAGAAGAAGAAAACAAATCAGGTTAAAATTTGTATCCATATAGATCTAATCCATTACATATTGAACTGCAATATTTTTCTTTCTCTTTCTTTCCATTAATAACAGACACTCACTGGGAAAGAGGTAAGTATCTAATTTTCTCAAATTACAGAAATAGCTATTTAAAATGGGGAAATTATTTATCACTCTTAGTCTAGATCTACTAAGATGTAAAAAAACTCGCTTAAACGGAGCAATATCCAAATTCATTTATAATTTATTTACAAACTTACTTTAAAGATACATAGGGGTCTAATAAAAGGACTTTAATTCAGGTGAGTTTTTTAAATCTCTGCAATCATACTGGAACATAGTGCACATCTGGATGCATCAATTGTCAATTAAAGGGCAATACAATCCAACCTTTGTAGATACATGTAGGCCTTTAATGTAATGACTGACATTTGTTGTTTGATTAATGTGAAATCAGCAAAAGCACTACAATCACATATTACTTTTTAAGATTATACTGGTACATTTATATATAATATGAGTGATCAAAAAAGCTCTTAAAATGATATAAAAGCTCTTAAAATGATATAAAAGCGAACAACTTTCCTACAATTTCAATCGATATTCCCACATACAAAATTCCTGTAACTTGCTGCATTATACATTGTAGGATGATTAGGATCAGACGGCATGTGACATAATTAATATGCAATTTATTAGTGGGAAGGTCTGCCTTGTCAAATGATGATGTCCTTCATCTTTTTATTCTACAGATTGAGATCGACATTGAACCTATGGATAAGGTGAGAACAATTATTTGCTTGCTTTATACACTGACTTCCTTTCTCCAACAGTTCAAGTGTCCCAATCACCTGACAAAATAATGTTTGTATATGGCTAGGATGTATAAAACCAACCCCAAAAAACTTTACCTGATAGGCTAATACTATTATGTGAATGGTTAGTCTGGTTTAATAAGGAGTATGATGAAAATAAAGGATAACATAATCCCCTCATATGATCACACAGAACCCAAGTTGGTCCTGGAGTTCTATGCGTGCCATACAGTGTAGTCTATGTGAGTGAGTGTGCATGCGTTAACTAGTGTACTCAAAAAGATGTTTTACTGTTAACTGAGAATTTATTCAAATTCCAATTTCTCTTTGTAATTGTAGCAGTAATATTTGAAGCTCATATTTTGCATACAGCATAGCCACAGACACATGGAACCCCCTAATACTTTTAGATCATACTGGATTGACTATTCATGTTACCAACTCAATTTGGATGATAATAGATTATGTTATATCATCTTAGTAGATCTTTGTCATTTGATTGGAGGATTGTTGGTCATGTGATATTCAATAAATAATCTATTGAATGACTACGCCATTGAGCTTGTATTTTTAGTCATATGCGATCCGTATTGTATGCCATAGTAGTGACGTTATATAAAACAAATAATGAACGTTTTTCATTTGTTCAATACTTATTCAATAGTGCCAAAATTTTCATGAGTTGAAAGATTAATGTTCCATTCAACGAGGCATCACTATTGAACTCATAAACATTCATTATTTGTATAATATGCACTCATCTACATTTATCTGTTGAACTATTAAATAATTAAAGGATTCTTAAGATAGTATCTTGGCTTTGGCATTGGTAGCCTGAAGGGAGCACTCTGACAAAAAAAAAGGTGAAAAGATGGTTCTGTTCTTAAGAGCCTTTAATAGATTACATGTATGCATGGTTTGTAAGTTATTAAACCCTGCAATCAACATGTGAGAAAAGTTGTCAATTTACTCCATTTTATTTACAGTAAATTGTAAAGATCATTTAATACATGTAGCTACAGAAAAATGTTGAAATATGAACTGTATTCAGTTGTTGAGTACTTTTGTCTTGTTATATGTTTAGGTTGAGAGGATAAAGGAAAGAGTGGAAGAGAAGGAGGGTATTCCCCCAGCACAGCAGAGGTTAATTTTCAGCGGTAAACAAATGTAAGTACTCTTTCTGCAATCCTTTAATGATTATGTGTACAGTGTAGTAAGCCTAGTCCATGATAATAATCAGAGATGATGGAGGTTATTGAAATGTGCTAAGAGTTTCAAGTTAAATCACTCTATAGGGTGGTCCACAAAAAAAAAAATCAAACATGTACAACTGGAACGTGGAAGGAGTATGAACAGATGTACATGTTTGTGTTCAAAGCACCAAGTCCGTTAGCTTGCTTAAGGGTTCTAAGGTTCTAAGAATCTCTGATCCGTATTTTAAGTCATTTTCAAAAACATTTTATGACTTTTTCCATAAACAATTTTTGGTTGAGAATGAATATTAATCTGTTTCTGAATATCAAAATGACCCTTGAACTGTAAAATATCCATTAAAGCCACACTGACTACTTGTAGCTACTTGCTCCCTCTATATAGAAAACTTCCCCAATCGGTGCCTGTTGGTCCCCCATGATCCTCTTTTTCTTATGTTAATTGAGAGCTGAGTTAATGAGATAGCCACCTGTCACAGTGACCTCACTGGCTAGTACATGTAGCTGCATGGTCTAATCCCTTCTGGCTGAACTAGTACAGCCGGCCTTTAAGATAAAACAGCTTTATCCCTTGACCCCTTTGTTTTATTTATTTATTTATTTTTCTTTTTGTAATATCCTAGAATAATTGTTTCATTTTGTGTGTAGCCCTGCTCAACACATGTTGAACATTTTCAAATATCAAATAGATTAACTTTTCAAACCAACAAACAATATGCAATATCTTTATATCAAGTATGATATGTAGCTTAGCCAAATGTACTAGTGGCACAAATAGACGCCTCTAGAACGCAAAATACATAATTGTTAGAAATCATAATTTTATCACACAGAGGTGGAACTACATTGTTAGGATTTGGAGCTGGTAAATGCATGTACCATCTGGATGACACTTAATGTTAGCTACACTTCCATTCTGATATGTCAAATAAGAACTTTAATTAATAAACATCACTAAGTATTACGCCTTTTGCATCTGGACATGTCTATTTTTGTTCCACTTCATTTTTGCTCAAGTTCAAATTTAACAAGTAATGCGATTGCATTGTGAAAGAAATAGTGTGGAATGGATCAGAAAAAGTTGATCATGTGGCATGTGAGTCTTGCAGAGATGCCAACTAGTACGGATTTCCCGTAATTTCTACGGGAAATCGTCCGATTACGGGCGGTACGATTTTCATACCATAAATTCCGGATTTTGCAGATTTTGCCGATTTTCAAAATTAGCACTTTAAGGTTTAGCACGTTTAAGGTTTAGCACGTACTTTTGACTATTGCAGCGCAGCCATCCTTGAATCCATGCATAGAAATCCCACAGGGCTTCCGATTGGACAATTTGTTATCTAGCACACCCCTTTCAGTGCATACATGTGCATACAACATGTGCTTCGCGAGCGGGGGCCGGGTGAAATACCTCTCTTGGCCGCGCCGCTACCGCCCGCCCAGCGCCAGGCCTCGCTACGCTAGCGCCGTGTACACTGTCGGATTTCTCACAGGCTGTCACAGCGTTCGTCGATTTTCGTCGACAATCTGAACTCATGTTGGTTGGATTTAGATATCAATCATCATGTCTTCCACAACTAAGAAGCGTGGCAAGAAGTTACAGACTTTTAAAGAAGAATACAGTAAGAAATGGAAATGCATCGTGTAACACCAACTAATGAACAGGTATGTTACTTTTATTTAACTTGTTGTGCTATCGCGCTTGCCTGCGGGAGCTGCGCTTGCCAGCGTGCAGAAAAATTTGCGTCGCGCAGAAAATTACGGATTTTGTCTCCAAATTACGGATTTTTAGCCTTATGATTACGGATTTGTGCTCTGAAAGGTTGGCATCCCTGGTCTTGGTGTGAGCTGCAAAGTTCTGAGGTCATCAAAATCATAATAAATTTGGCCCAGTCTTGGTAAAGTAACAAGCACTGTACACAGAAAAATGTATATGGGACTACATAAATGGTGTCAAGGCTACTAACTTTGATTTCCTAATCTTTCTATGCTCATCACTCAGCCAGTATACATTTTCTACTAAAATTGTTTGGCAAATGACATTTATTTGTAATCTTGAACATTCAGTGTAAGTTTGGTTTGATTTTGTGAGAATTTTTTTTAAAGAATTTTTTTACCAGAAATCAAGTTTATCTTTAATTTATCTGATTGTTGCACAGGAATGATGATAAGACAGCATCGGATTATAAAGTGAATGGAGGATCTGTTCTACATCTTGTGCTGGCTCTTAGAGGAGGAAACCGATGATGGAGTAGGAATTGAAGTAACTCGATTCTAAACTGATCTCATGCCAGTATTGTATCGCAGAATTATCATGGTGGTACCGTACAGGCATTGATAGGGAATATTTATACACTGTTTTCTTTATTAATATTGGAGGGGAGGGAATTTTTTTAATACACATCATACCAGTAGTCAAGAATAAACAAATTTATAAAATAAAGAAAAAGACAGGTATACTGAATGAACATATCTTCAAAGGATTCTTTGTATGAATGTGAATGGTGTGAAAAATTAATTACCTTTTGAATTTTATAATGAATATGGAGATCTCAGACATGGTCTGGAGAGAAATTAATCAATTCACATTTAAGTAGTCAAATGGTTTACTAACTAGTAATTGGTCACATTATCTGTCAACAACAGCTGATTATTTCTAAATAATCAAACTATTTAAGTTCATGATGTTATTTTCCCATATATTTCAACTTTGTTGACATATTAATGGCTGCACAGACCTGTGGCATTTGGTTACATAAGAGATCCAATAAAAACAGTCAGTAAATAACCAATCAGAATCTACCTTGTTAAAAGGAAGGTTCTGAATGGTTAATACGAGTGACTACCGGTAATCAAGTAGAAGTATTGTACAGCAAGCTCAAGTATCTTGGAAGAGTTGCATCACTGACGATTGTTTTATTTGTTGAAGCGGTGCTCGCAGTACATGTAGCATGCTTTCCTTTATTGACAATATGTATGCTAACCTTGTGAACCTTTGTTCTGTTCTGTAGATATAAAATGCTCTTTTTCTGTACATTTCATGAATTCTGATGGTCTTTTTGTGTAGCTGGCATTCATAACACTGCTGGGCTTGCTCAAGTTCTGCCATCTGAATACTTTTATCGAAAATAAGCAACTTAGGAAATCAAGTATTACGGTCAAACCATATAATTGAGAATTTTACAAGTGGACCAGATTCACTTTAAAGTGTACAATCACCTGGAAAAATAATTTGTGTATAGCTAGAACGCCTAAAATCCACCTCAATTTTTGTTACCTCGATGTTTCTATAGGTAAACGGTTTAATAAAGAGTATGAAGAATTTTGAATAATGTAAATTGTCTATGACAACATGTTATGATGCTCTTGTAGAATGAGATGATCATTGAAGTCAAGGAAGTCTTGATTTTTAGGTTAAATTATATGAATCACTATCCAGTATGTATATCTATCATTTAATTTAATTTGTAATTTCAAAGGAAAAAGTGAACCTTTATGATGTTCTCATGGTGTAGCAGTTTTCTCTGCACTACAAACATTTGACAAACATAGGCTTGATTTAACTCTGGTGATATTGATATGCGCTGAAAACCACTGCACAATGAATAATTTTTCAATTGTACTCATTTACAGCTATTGTGGAACCTAATCACATGCTCTTAAAATTCTGAGAGACGAATTACTCCGATAGCTAAGATGTTTAGTTTATACAATAAAGATATGGTAGCTGGAATGTGGAGTGCCAGGAGTGTGAAGTCTGACAGACATGAGCGCTATATAAGAATCCATCATTATTATTATTATTTTTGACGCTTGTTCTACTCTTCTACTGATTAAAAATGTATGACGATGTAAAAAAACATGAACAATTTAAACATGTACTTTACTCAAGTCCACTTGCTTTAATATGTTACAGATTAATTTGTAGTTTCTTTGTATGTACATGCACTTGTAATACTTGATGTATGGAACATGATATGCTTACTTACCGTATTAAATTGTTGATATACATACAATATGTCAGAATTTTTTTTTTTCCCCAGGGGGGAGATGGAGAAAGATGAAGAGAAGAGGGAGAAAAAGGAAGAACCAAAATTGAGCAGAAAATGAGATGGGATACAGAAAAAGTCAGAGAGAAAGAGTCTGCGAGAGAGAGAGGGGGGAGAGAGAGCGCGAGCGAGAGAAAGAAACAGAAAAAGAGGGGATGAGAGTCGTAGAAAGAGAGAAGCAAAGAGAAAGTAATTTTTGTTTTTGTTTTGTTTGTTTGTTTTATTTCCACTTTTTCATATCAATACAAAGAAACATACAAATAAATATAATGAATAACATGCAAGTTTGACAAAATTTGTTTCTAGTTAAAATAAAAGTTTTATACAAAAGGAAAATAGCAGGAGATACATTGTACGCAAAGTAGATTTATACATTATGGAACATGTGCTACATGGTAAACCATGGAAATGGGAGGGCAAAAGACAATAGAGCTAATGGTGAACAGAGGAGCAAGTCATTAATCGGGTGTCGAGAATTTGTACAAATGACCAAAACATTACAATGGTCATGTCCTCAAACTTTCACATTTTTACCCTATTTCATTTCTTTATATCAAAAATCACGAATCCTCTCCCCCTTCACTCTTTCTCCCTCTCTCTTAATACTTTCTGTTCTATTCAACGATACAAGTTCATCCATATTCTCAAACAAGCACAATTACTTTTCAATGAACAATACTTGTGGTGTTGCATTAAAAGAGACAAATGAAAGTCATAAATGTATTTTTGCTATGGTCACAGAACAAATTTTTGAGAAATGTTTGATAGTCTAATTCAACTTTTATTGGAAAAATCTGTATTACCTTATGTTGTTTTGTTTAGAATGCTGTAAATGGCCTTGTATAAATAATTCAGATCAAATGCAGCCGACTAAAATACAAATTATAATGATTATGGTTATGATTAAATAAACCGGTATAACATTAAACAGTAAAAGTTATCAAGTACACTGTACTTTACTTCAGGAGTACATGTATGAAATGGTCCCCTACATGCAATGACCAATGTATATTTTCTGAAGGACCTCGTAGAAATTTTCAAATTGGAACTGGATGGCTCCTGTCTTAAGCTCTAGGAGATAAATACAATTTAGTAGTAATGGTTTAAATTATTCACCAGATCCATCCTTCCCCCCCCCCCCCCCCTCAAAAAAAAAAACCCTTTAGAGCTGGTATACAGTGCGTCCCGGAAAAAACGAAACCCGAGAATTATCAATGTTTTACCATAACTTAATCACATTTATAATTGATAAATGACACATATTTGGAAAGCTTAGATCCTCCTCTTTCATTTGATGCAACTCATATAATATATATTTCACGCATGAGTGATCAAAATGAATTTGAAGAGAGGAAACCAAAGTCATTTGGCAGACGGTATCTGAATTTCAAGGAGAAAATCATATTTCTAGAAAGTTGAGGTTCTGCCCTTTAATATGACACCTCAATCAGGAAAAATGAGCAAGGAATGACAAAGTTCTGTTTGTAGTTTATTGTTTGCTTAATAACAACAATTTATTATAATTATATAATGAGTCAAACTAATAATAACTAGATGGAATTCGACTGCGCGCAGTCGAAAATGATGCCTCCGTCATAGAGCAATTTTACCAACCAAAACAGAAGAAATTTTTCAAATTCAAGTTCATTTGTAATCCATTAACAGGTTCTCAAAATATCGTGATTACAAGCTATTTTTGCATACATAATGAGCCATGACCTTTGACCTCATGACCCAAGAATCTACTCGGTTCATTGGCTCTGCAAGATACATACATGATCTAAGTTTGGCAGGAATCCATCAATCTGTTCTAATGATAATGCGATCACAAGCCATTTTTGCATACATAATGAGCCACGTGACCTTTGACCTCATGACCCCAAAATCTAATCAGTTCATCGGCTCTGCAAGTAACATACATGACCAAAGTTTGGCAGGAATCCATCAATCTGTTCTTGAGATAACGTGATCACGAGCTGTTTTTGCATATATAATGAGCCCTGTGACCTTTGACCTTTGACCTCGTGACCCCAAACTCTAATCAGTTCATTGGCTCTGCAAGATAAATACATGACCAAAGTTTGGCAGGAATCCATCAATCTGTTCTTCAGATAACGCGATCACGAGCCGTTTATGCTTACATAATGAGCCCTGTGACCTTTGACCTTTGACCTCGTGACCCCAAAATCTAATCAGTTCATCGGCTCTGCAAAATAAATACATGACTAAAGTTTGGCAGGGATCCATCGATCGGTTCTTCAGATAACGTGATCACGAGCTGTTTTTGCATACATAATGAGCCCTGTGACCTTTGACCTTTGACCTCGTGACCCCAAAATCTAATCAGTTCATCGGCTCTGCAAGATACATACATGACCAAAGTTTGGCAGGAATCCAGCAATCGGTTCTTCAGATAACGCGATCACGAGAACGGGACGTACGGACGTACGGACGGACGTACGTACGGACGTACGGACGGACGGACAACCCGAAAACATAATGCCTCCGGCTACTTCGTAACGGAGGCATAATAATATTAATATTGAAATATAATAAGAATTACTATTGTGTTTGTAATTAATCTGGATATATGAACAAACATTGAATACAATGTAAATTTAGAGAAAACAATCAAAAGAATTTATCAGAATTATTTTCTATATGGCGGGAAATTAACCTCGTTTTTATCCTAGTAAATTAAAAATAATGTTTATATCTTCTGGGGGAATGCAATACCCTATTCTGATAAATCCACAACAATTATTGTCCCTATAAATGGAACCTATAGCAACATTCTCTTTAAGAGCAGGCAAATTGAAATATGATATATACATGTACATCTACACACTGAGAAATACCTGAACATCTTAAGCTTCACAGAATAAACTCTACATGTAAGCAATCCACAATCAGTTTTGCTTAATTGCATAAATAGATCCATCTATGTAAAATCACATACACTATAAGCATACATTTAATATTTTCCTTGATCTCCAAATCATATGCATATACACACAGCTATACGAAACTGGTCCCTTGGACCTTTGGTTGCAATGTTGTTGTATCTATAACCAAACTATACTGGGTATGTTCTTATCGTTGCTCATGTTTCAAGGAACTTATAATTAAATAACGCAGCATGCTCCTCTGAAATATGACTCTCTTGCTCTTTGTGATGTAAACAAAATCAGAGATAGATGAAATCAAGCACTATTAATAAATCATATAAAGTAGAGGATTTTCGGTGGAAGAACACTTCAGATATATTTGGTTAAAAACAAATGGAGATTTGTTTGACCTAGATATTTGACACATAATGATAAGACTAGAAATAGTGTTTGGCAGCACATGAATTCACGTTTACATGGATGCTTGTATTAACATTGATTATTTCTTACATAAACAAAAAGTATAATCATATTACAATTGCATGTAAAACAAAGACAATTTCCAGTACCTGAAAATATAATTGAAATCCAACTGAAAGTATAAATGAACTAAACATGTCATCAGACAGCTTTCCTGAGTTAATTTCATTTGAGAGGATTTTTGGCAGTCCTTGTCTGATCTGAAGTATAAATGGTGAACAGGGAACCGTTTCACAAAGCCTTTTTTCAATGACAAATGACAAAAATAAGTGACAAATCTGCTGATAACCAATCAGAAGCAAGGATTTCAGTAGCTTATAACAAAAACTGTCAGTTGTCACTGATGACAAGTTCTGTGAAATACCCCCCAGGCCACTATCAAGCTTTTTATAGCAGACTCCATATCTTCAAGTTGCTCAATGAAAAGAAGAAACCAAATTGGCCATTGACTATCCTTGATGGACTCCTCTCCTTCTGCTCGATGAAGCCTTTGAGAGGCACTGGACAGCGGCCCTTGAGGTTTTTCTTTTCTTCAATCTGCTTGATAACGACTTCTCAGAGACCACTGTGTATGCTTCAAGACTCTCTCTGTCTTTAAACTGCTTCATGAGGATCTTACAGTGGTCTTCATCCTTTGAAATATTCTCTTTATTTTCGAATTGCTTCATGGCAATCTTTGATAGGCCTGTATCTTTTTGAGAGAAATCTCCCTCTCGCTTAAAACTGATTGATGACAATATTTCAGAGGCCAGACTTTCTCGTCTCCAAACTGCTTCATGACACCCTCTATTAAGCAGCTATTCTGTATCTTTCCGAGACACCTGCTGTCTTGAACTACTTGATGAATACCTTTCACAGGTGCTATATATCCTTTGAGAGACTCTCTCTCTCTTCAAATTGTTTGATGACAATCTGTTGGAGGGCCGTGAGGAAGTCTGGTAACGACACGTGTGATATCTGTTACAAAGAAAAAGATTTTAAAAAGACAAGAAACAATAATGACTAAAAAAACATTACTATCAACTTATCAACAACATGGTCACATAAAATACAACCTTAGCACAATAATAACAATTATATACCTCACTTAAGTAATCCAGCCATCTGATTGGTCGAAATTGCATTCATAAACTTCAACTGTTCCTGTAAAATTCTCGGTAACCATGCTTAAAACATTTCAATATTTTTAATAACCATGGTTATTAAAAATAGTTGGTCAGCCTCCATGGTTACCCCATAGGTTTACATGTTAAAAAATGGTTTGAGCGATGGAAGATACCCTATGTGTGCGAAGGATTGGTCGGTAATTTCAATACAATTGAATCTCGATCGATCTTACCGACAATTTTATCTTGCATTGTTGACATGAAGACGAAAATAAACTTCCAAAAACAAAAAAACAACATCTGCCGATAGATCTTGATCTAAGTTCGTGCCAATATGCATTGCAAAGAGTCCGTATATGGAGCTTTTGCGAAGCATTCATCACACGCGAAGCCGGTTTCAATCCATCTAATGTCTATATTGTACAAAACTGCCAAGCATGTGAACAGTGCGCGATGGCCGAGAGGTCTGAGGCGCTGACTTTAGATACATCACCTTTTGTACGCAAGAGTTCGAATTTCATCTTCGACAAAAAAAAAAAGTATTTTTTATTTTTTATTTTTTAGTCTATTTTTTTTCGGCATATAAAAGTATTAATGACTGCTTTAATATTCGAGAAATAGTTGTTTTTATACGCTCTCGGGAAGGTTACAATTGGGCTATTCCCCTCGGCACGCCTCGGGTAATAGCACAATTCTAACCTTCCCTTGAGCGTATAAAAACAACTATTTCTCTCAAAGCAGTCATTAATACTATAATACAATCAGAGAGTGTAACATATTCCTCATTTATTCATCATTTCCCAGATGATTAGATGATGAAATCATCATTCACATAAAAGCTGAAAACTGTGATTGCAGCATATCATGAGAAATTAACAACTTCCTGATACAAATATGGAGATGAAATCTGGCTTACCTGCAAGAACATAGCATGTGCCAAGAAGGGAAGTTTCCTAAGTGTTCGTCCACTCAGACCTACACTCTCCCTGTAGAAAAAAAGAAAGATGTAAACAGCCATTATTATTATTTCAACACATATAGTACCGAAGCTGTGACGTCATAAAAATCTATTTTTAGAATTTCTCAATTTTTTCTTCATATTCCGAAAGGACATAAAAAATAATGTCCAAATGTCGAAAAACCAATTGAATATGTTAAGTATTGGCTGAGATATGACCATCTGAATAAATATACTCCCCATAGGAACTCAGTGTTATATGCTTTGGCTCCTAATGGTTAGGAGCCAGAGCATATAACACTGAGTTCCCATAGGACATATATTCATTCAGATGGTCATATCTCAGCCAATACTTAACATATTCAATTGGTTTTTCGACATTTGGAAATTATTTTTTATGTCCTTTCGGAATATGAAGAAAAAATTGAGAAATTCTAAAAATAGATTTTTGATGACGTCACACTTCACCACTCTATAATGCTAGGTACTCAAACTAAATTTTCCTGATACTGAACTGTAAATCACAGCAAGAAAAAAAAAAGGGCCACATAAAAAAAAAAATGTATAAATGAATGGCAAATATGCGCGGCAAATGACTTGCTTTGTGTTATAACATACAGAAATGTGAAGGGTATTTCCTGTGTCATATATGAGGTAAAACAAGCCAACAACAACCAAGGATAAACAATTTCTAGCCAAGAACTACAGTCTTCTCCGGAATAGAGAATAAAAAACACATGTGTGTTTTTGAGAAATTGTTAACAGTATAATAAACAGTAAAAGAAGAGATAGACAACTCTTCTTCTTCTAGTATAGTACAGTCTTCGGTGGGCGTATTATCATACCTTGTGCTTGTCTAGAGCAAGTGTAAAATGCAAGTAAAAAAGGCTCTACAAGAACTCTATGTGCAGTCAAACAGTCTGCAGCTCAACAGAGCTTAAAGGGGCTGTAGCATGACGAGACTACATGTCTTTCCCTTGGCCTGACTCGGGGGCAATCGGGTTTAATACGACTATGGACCACACGACCGCTGTATTCACGTGCATGCAACATACGCGAAACCGAAGCGTGAGGAGAATTTCGGTCTGATCTGTTTTGCGAATGCTAACGCGCTGACCCAGTTAATCAAGTCCATTCGTTTACGCGCAGTTGTCCAAAAGATGTCGAACCAGTATTTGCCATGCTACAGCTCCTTTAATATGTGGTATCGTTCCAAGGAGGTGCAATTGATGACCACTTACTTGGCAATTTGTAGAAGGTAGAGACTAGGTGCAGTGACGGCTACTTCCTTGAACTTCATAGCTTCTAATGCATCGAGAGGTAAGATGTGCTGCGATGGGCTGATCACACCTTTCTACAATGTAGTAATAATAATAATAACAAAAAAAACAACAATAATAGTAATAATAATAATAATAATAACAACAACAACAACAACAATTATAACAATAACAAAACAAAAAAACCACAACAATGATAATAGTAATACTAATAACAATAACATGTCTTGTTTTCCTGGGGTGGCCTCATCAGTATAAACATTGTTCTCCCTAAGGGCACGTACTGCAGTCATATAATTACCCCGGCTTCAGCCGCGCTACCATGAGAAGGCACTCAAGAAGTCACAGGATTCTTAATAACAGGTACCTATTTACTACACCAGGGTGGAGAGTGGCAACTTAATCACAATGACAATGACGGATGAGACAATACCACATCCTGTCCAATTTACTGATCGAGGATGGTAACTTTAACAACATACTGATACAGAATATCCTTCCAACAGAATATCATTTTTCTTGAACAAAACAATGCTAGAGTAAGGAATGTTAATGATAATTGTTGAGAATTTCAGAATAAGTTTCCCAATTTAATTTTGTTTTACAAATTATTGTCGCAGAACTTCCATTCAAGAGACCATACCTTGAACTTTGACAAAAATTTGCCTCACACTGCGCTGTGAATATTAAATTTTTTAAAGTGATGTATTGAGTGCAATTTCTGATGCTCTTTTTAATCACAAGACAAGTTTCTTCATCTTCAGGACATCTATCCAAGGTCAACTAACCTACGATAAACTACCCCCTTGACAACTATCTCCTGTCCATTTTGTATGAAGATGGTTTGGAGTAGTTTTCCTGGTAAGATAGAAGTAATGGATGGTCTGATACGACACAGACACATGAAAACGACATATCTTTGGGACTACAGATCATCACAATTCCTGTACTTCAATGTGGGTGACTAAATAAGGCTTTCTTGTGCCATCTAAACAGATTGCTCTTACCTTCATGAGTTCAGTTACGCAGGATGTGAAGATGATGAAGATAGCATGTGCTGAAGGAGGTCCAATGTACTGCTTGATATCAGCTCTGTCTATGAATGCTAGATCTATAGCCTCTGTGATGTTTGATGTAGCTAGGATCAATACGTTAGGGTTCCTGGAAGAAAAACATATAAATGATGATCAATCAAGAATGATTACACTTGTATTCATGGAACAGATAAGCATGGTTGTAATGATAATGAAGGCTAGGTATACAACATCAGTGAAGCAGGGCCATCTTCAGTTTACATGATGGATAATGTGCAATCTGAGGAGTATTGACGTTGTTTTTATCATCTTCTATGAAATGTGTGAACGTATATGTCGGGCCGTACATGACGTCATTCGCACAATTATACAACTATACATCCATCGAATGGATGTATAGTCTTAACCAATCAGAACGCAGGAAACTATGCAACCACAAAACTATACATCCATCAAATAGTCTTAACCAATCAGAACGCAGGAAACTATGCAACCATACAACTATACATCCATCAAATAGTCTTAACCAATCAGAATGCAGGAAACTATGCAACCATACAACTATACATCCATCAAATAGTCTTAACTAATCAGAACGCAGAAAACTATGCAACCATACAACTATGCATCCATCAAATAGTCTTAACCAATCAGAATGCAGGAAACTATGCAACCATACAACTATGCATCCATCAAATAGACTTAAACAATCAGAATGCAGGAAACTATGCAACCATACAACTATGCATCCATCAAATAGTCTTAACCAATCAGAATGCAGGAAACTATGCAACCATACAACTATGCATCCATCAAATAGACTTAAACAATCAGAATGCAGGAAACTATGCAACCATACAAATATGCATCCATCAAATAGTCTTAACCAATCAGAATGCAGGAAACTATGCAACCATACAACTATGCATCCATCAAATAGTCTTAACCAATCAGAATGCAGGAAACTATGCAACCATACAACTATACATCCATCAAATAGACTTAAACAATCAGAATGCAGGAAACTATGCAACCATACAACTATGCAACTATACATCCATCAAAGTATTCTTGAAGGCATGTCTAGTTTTCTGCTGGCGGGAATGGATGTATAGTTTTATCCAATCAGAACGCAGGAAACTGTGCAACCTACCTTTTGATGATATCAATCTGTGTAAGTAGAGCGTTGACTACCCTGATAGCATCTGATGGTTCAGTTCCTGCCAGTGCACTCTTCCTTGCTGATGTCAGACTTTCAACCTGTCAATAAAGCAAATATTTAGATGTACCGTAATGATTGCTTCAGACAAGCACCATGATTGATTGAAATAACAAAATAACAAAATAACAAAGTTAGCATTGATATACCGAGTATTATAAATAAAACTTGAAATGTATCTCTCTTGTGGCTCATGAAGCACAAGTGGCTTTAAGAATTCTTTGGTAGGGTATTTTCCTATCAGTACAAAAAGTTCAGATTGATTTCTAAATCAAAGTCATATTCATAATTCAGTTTCAAAGATGAAATTCCAAAGCCTATAATTCATTTCATATGGATTTGAAGATCAAATTAACTAACAGAGAAACTGTCCAAAAGTCTAGGTTATCATTGAACATCTATCTAGTGGTAAGAATCCTTTAGTATTGCATGGTTATTGAAGTAGCATGGCATTTAAACAGGGAAGGAAGGAAGCTTAAAAGTCCAAATGAAACCACCAAAACTGATAGATGAGACAAGTTTAATAATGTATCATTAATCCCAAAAGACCTTGGTCTTTGTAATTAAAGCATATTTGCTCTGGGATGTATGAATCCATTGCTCTCACCTCATCTATGAGTATGCATACAAGCGAGTCTGGATCAGAAACAAGCTCCTGAATCTTAGCAAACATCTTCATCACAAGTTTACCACTCTGTCAGGAAATAAAAAACACACACATGATTTTAATACTGAGCTCAATACCATTACAAAAATTATGAAATAAGTAAGATGAAAATCAGAGGGATCAGAAGATGAAAAGAAGATACAGATTTCTCTACGGTATATAAAACCTATACTTTGATAACAAATATGCTAATTCACATTTATTTCAAACAATATTTCATACCTTTCCTTATTGTCAAAAAAATATTTCTGCTGAAATAACCAATCTACAATTACAGTAATGCAAAAAGAATATCAAACAATATTATTTATCACTCCTACATTTTTTGTTGTTTTACTTTTAAGGTAAATGGTGTGAATGGGAAAACTTACTTCAGAAAACCACCTTGAGAATAAGCTATGGCTGTTGATTTCAACGAGTTGTCCATATTTATATCTGTAATATATAAGCATAAAATAAAGTGCACAGAGTATTGTTCTATGTTGGAGTATTTTTTTATGTTATGTTTTGGAACATAAATTCTACTTACGAAGTACACACACAACTTTGGCTACCTAGAACTCTCAGGATGCTCAATTTGACATTCCTCATTTATTTGAAAATGTATTAAAAAACAAAAACAAATTATTTTACAACTTTCATCAAACAAATCACCCAGTATGCTCATTGCACTTTCATAATTTGCAATCACACTCTAATTCAACATATAATGGTGTGAATTCTTGATCTTCTATCCTCTGGGCTCCTACATTAAGACAATATATTATAAATAAAATAGAAGCAAACTTTAAAAGCTTTCAGTCAAATGCATGTCAAATTCATCTTTCAGGATTTAATCAATGTAACAAATGGCATATTTGGATGAGATTAAGATGTGATTTCACTGACCTGTCTGAAAGGCGTATGCAGAGCTTTTGTGCTAAAGCTTTACATAGTGATGTCTTTCCTGTTCCTGGAGGACCTGTGAAAAACAGTTGCAAAAAATAAAATCACAAATCTTGTGTACTGACATGTCACAATAGATAATGTATTTCAATCTTAAACTATCTTAAACTATGAAATGAATATTCTCATCTGAAAGTTCAAAGCAGCAAGATCAGCTGCTAACTATAGTAATAATAATAATGGAATACAAAGCACCTTTTCCTCAAGGACACATTTATATCCGATATTCATGAACATTTTTAAAATCAATGTAATATAATTGATATATATTTTAAATTAAAGATTACATTGGTAAACAAAACCAGGATTCCATTTTCTATACGCTTTGCATATTTCTACACCTTACATCTTTGTAGGTAATGTGCCTGCAAGTACATTTTAAATTTGCATCTTATTTCTTGGTCATCTGACTACATATCCTAGAATTCATTTTATATCATTTAATTTCCAATGTAAAATAGTGCAGTTATGTCTGAATTCATTTGCTCTAAGTAGTTGAGGAAAATTAACTCTTCCATTGCTTTCTTTGCCTCTCTGTATGGTCACTCATCACAACACAGGCATTTTTGCAAAAAACAATAGGCACATCTTGAGGGAGGTATTACTTTGAGCAACACAATGGCTTTGCAAAATGACTCATCCCCTTTCTTAGATATAGATAGATATATAATAATTTATTGTTTTCTTCCTAAAAAGAAGTAACTAAAAAACCTGACCCACCCCCCTCCAGGGCTTCACTCTTTTTCAAACAAGTACGAAGAGACAAAGAGACTAGGGAGAGAAATGGAAAGAAGAAGGGGAAAAAAAGAAAGGAAAGTAACAGAAAGAAAAGGAGAGAGAGAGAGAAGAATATGAATTAGAGGAAGATAATTTATCAGTTCCATGACAAAACTTTTAATACCAATATAGATTGATCGTACTCTAGAAACAGTTTAATAATCTAGCAGCCTTTGATAGATGATAAATACAGCGTGGCACAATAAGATTATTTGTGTGGCATATAAAGAGTTAAAGACTGAGCTATTGAGAGTTTTCTTCATACCATGTAAGAGGACCACTCTGTTCCATGAGATGATGTTAGGATCGATCTTAGCATCAGAGAAGAGGAGTGTTGTAGACGCATAGTTGAGAAGATTTAACTTGATGGAGCTGTCAAAGATTAGATTCTCCCACATGCCTTCTATCTCAGCTGTAAAGAAAATTGTAGATTTTTTTTTGGAATATATTTTTAATAATGAATATTCACATTTAACAAAGTCATAGACATATTACATAGGTCATAAAAATCATACAGTTGCACTATTGGTATGATGTTACTTTGATTCTGAGCAAAATGTAGCTATTTCTCCTCCAAGGAAGCTTGAAATCCATTGAAATTTTAATTTTATCAATTATATTCATGTATTACGATTCAAATCATTGATCAAACAAATGTTAACAGTTTGAATGTTCATATCAAATGCTATTGCAAATTCTTCCAAAATTGGATCATAGTCAGATCATATAGTGTGCGATGGGCTTAAGAATTATTGATGTATGACATGAGTTTACCTGCTGGGAGAAGCCAGTGATTTGCGGCAGCGAATTCTTCGTCTTCTAGTTCCTCTGCAGCAGGTCCTTCTTCATTCAGCTGGAACACACTCACTTTCAGCTTGGACTTTGTGAAATCTATCAGCTAGCATCAGGAAAGATAAATGGTTTATTTAATACATATGAGAAAGATGACTGGTAGTACGGAAGAAGACTATCCATTCAACTTGTAATGATAGTGACATCATACCAATAAAGATCGTTTGAACACTTTTTCATTTTAAGTTTTACCTTAAGAATTTTTTTTGAGGCCGCCATCCTAGTCAAGCATCACTTATGACTGCGGTCTCCTGCACTTTTTCAGCAGATAGTTTGGATATTCTTTAAATTTATAATAATATGTTAAAGAAATATTTTGTTTGGTTATTATATGTACGTACATAATATGTAAAAAACATGAAGTTATTATTGATTGTATATTTTTTATTATACCTTACGTTTAAACGTTCTTTGTTATTCATTTAATATATTTGGAAAAATGTATAAATAAAATAAAATAAAATAAAATGATTTTCAACAATGATTTTTTCATGATATGAACAACGATGTTCTAAACTCATATACGATCAGGTACGTTGAGAATAATGACTCCCAGAGAAGCTGTCATGGAAACTTCAACTTGGAAAACTACCCATCCAGGAAAACTGTTAATCTAGGGTAATTACCATCAATGTGTTCCTATCTGAACCTGTACCATTCTGGAAGTAACAGAATTAATTACAGTTATTTATCCTTAGCAGGTACAGTAACTATTTTGTCTGTAGCTAACAAGGTAGTAATTTTCAAGGCTTTTGAAAAACAATTCAATATACAGGAATTCTCGTACAAACCAAGAAATGAAGCTTTCTTTAATAAAATGTATTTATTGTGAGTTAAATGATACCAACCCATGGATTCATTACACATATTAAATACAGGTAAAGTCTTCTTAATACCCAGGTATTTTGTATTTTTTCATTTTAATACCGGTATCTGCATCCCTTCCATTAATAAAAATCTATGCAAAAATGAATTCATATACAATACAAATTATCTTCAATCCATCCCAAGGCTTTTTGTGAAACTGGTTTAATTTTCATCTTACTGTTTTCTTGTGACCACTCTGTAGCTCTGTATCACAGACAGCTACTGAGACAACATGCTGGGATAGGAAATGGTCATCAAATGATGTCAGTTTGGTGTCTCCCACTGTCGTACCCATTTTGTGTAGAAGGTGCAGTACGTGCTCGGATATAGTCTCAGTCTTTGCAGTACTAAATGGATTAAAATAAAATTGCAAGGTTCAATACAAATGATTATAATTTACCATGAGCTTTCGAAATATGGTCCACATAAATAATTCAATTTCTAATGCCATGAAAAGTTTAAAATCAATGTTTGGATATGAAAGCACTAAAATGCAGTCATTTTCAAAGATGGATACTTTTTGTTCTTTTACACTAGGTTACAGTTAAATGTATAGTTAGTCATCAAAGGGTGTTTTAGATGACATTCCTTCATGATTCTAGCTTAATTAATTAGTCATTATGACATTCAATTTAAAGAGAACCATGGATACACATTGAATGGAATTGAGAGAGATAAAATAAGAAAATACTGCCTGATCTAGATCTTCATGAGTTCAACAATATTTAAAGGCCATATAAAATCCTCCTATAAAATACTGGTATGAGCCGAATATAACATCATAACAGCATAAAAGCCCTCAATTCTAAGTGAGAACATGTGCAGTATCTCAAATAGTTTGACCAATTTTGCAGGGTATGTTGTTATCTGCATGCTATGACAGATGTAAAAATAGTTCAAAACAATTTCGTTTGCAATTTGTGTCAACCACTAGATGTAAAATTTGACCAACTCTTGCTGTTCCTTTAAATGTTAACTTTTGATTTTCAAACATATATTTTGCAAAATATATATCTCAACAAATTAATAATATTGGATATTTCTATCGCAGACATATCCACCATGCATGGTGCTCAAGGCACTCCAATATTACCCCAGATCTGCTAGGCTACCGATATTGGTGTTTACAGCATTTAAAGTTGAAACTCTAAGCAAATAAATGTCCCTTAATTTGTTACCTACGGCAAGTATATGTTATTTTTAAGTTTTTCAATTACTTAGTATATCACAAAAAAATTCTGTCTACTCGAAATCCTCAATTGAAATGTCTAAAATATCCGCCTCTCTTTGCATAGAAAATCAGTCACGGCGCTTGTCTACTATTTATGACCTCGCGTCCGGGAGAGAGTATATTCACGTACCCGGATGTTCCATAGCAAACATGTGCAGAGTGATACGATTTTCTGCATATTTTTGTTTCAAAGGCTGAAAAGTCTAATAAATCATAATTCTATGTACAATTCTTTACCTTCCCCTAGTACTTCATAGTATTAATATCAATTCCCCTTTTAAAAATTATGACATATACATGCCAACGATGTGCTATTAGTCGATATTTTCACCATGTATAATTTTTGTTTTGGTGTTGAAATCGGCCCAGGCACGGAGTGAACAGTAGCTGTCTACCCATGCACAGTTCATTACCATACACTACAGCGATCTCTCGATGGTTTCTTCTTCCTTTTTCCCATGTCTTTCGCCTTCCTTGGCCCTGAACATCCTTCATCTACCAATTCTGACACCGGTAGTCAGGAGCAAGTCTTTGTTAGTTGTTTTTCTTAGCTGGCAACGTCGCTTTCATTCTCTTGCAATTGCCGATAAACATATAACTAGCGCACGTACGTTCCATCACAAGCAAGCAGCGCCTAGAGCAGCGGCTTGGTCTTACCTCCCGATTCTGCTCGCTTCACGAACGTTCATGCAAGAGCCGCATCACTCGCCAAAATATTATAGAGGAAGCGCGCTTGCATGATCTCGTTCAAGTTTGATATTTTACAACATAAAATGTTTAACTGGTACTGTATCCTTTTTTGAGGCAGTCACACACATCTATGATAAGTACTATCATAGTTCTAGACCTATTCGTTTTTACAAAACTGCTCATGTACATCTGATGACAATATAATGCATCCGCCTATTCATAAGTGCACGATTTAACTTTAATTCCTAAGCAGTAAACTCGTCTTAAATCTCTACCAAATAGGTGAATATGAGGATATAAAAAGAAATCAGCGACTGGAAAATGTTGCTTCGTTATTCTTCATTCAAATGAAAACAGAAAATCCATCAAATATACTCCTTAACAACAACAAATCTAAGCTCTGACAGGATAGCATTTACGTAGGGATATCACTGCCATTCACTCTCACTGAGCCCATGACTCCCGTTCGTGACGTCACGGATAGAGGCCCGACTCTACGTGCACTTCCGGGTTTCAGACTTAGATATTTTGGTAGAGTTTACTCGAATAAATTCATTATTCTAAACTTGTTTTGTCGGGTGGACACCATTTGGTGTTATTATGGGGGTTAAAAGCTTTCTATTTATGTAATTATCTCAGTATTTGGGATTGTCTTAGAGTATCAACTTTAAGGAATTCCTTCCTACCGGTAACCATTTAACACCTGGGTGGAGAGTGGCAAATGCAGATTAATGTCTTACCCATGGACATTAATGACCTGGCTGCACGTGATCCACAGTCCGAAGAAATATCCACTAGACCATGACATCTCCACAATCATTAATTTAATGCTGGATGATTTCTAAGCTTCCCTAATTTCTTTGTGAAAATGATGCTGTATTGCTCACCTATTTGAATGCTGTAAGACTTCAATGTAAACTGTATAGCCTAGTTCCCACTCAGGCAAAGCCTCTTCTAAACCTTGGATATTATACAGTGCTCCGATGTTCCCAGCCATGTTTTGAGCAGGAATGTGAACAGATCCATTCATCTGAGTATTGCCAGACGGATAACCATTAGTCTCCAGTACTCCTGCCATCTAAGATCTGTCAGTACAACCAACAATAACAACAATGAAAATAATAATAATAATGATAATAATAATAATATAGATAATAACAACAAAATTAATAAAAATAATAACAGTGAGAATTTGTAAAGTGCAATATATCCTATCTGCCATCTCCATTTCACAAAATGCTTAATGCGCCGAGAGTGTATGACGGGGTGACTATAATTTGCACGCATTCAAAATATATTAGGAATGCGATATTCGATGTCAATAGACTAAAAACAGGTGCAACTAAAACATTTATCATCAAAAGAATTCAAGAAATATCATTCATAACCTATAAAATAAAATGACAGATCAAATGATTTGGATCAGAATGCGCTGACGAAAAAGTCATAAAATCAACTAGACAGAAATACCTAGACAAAAATAATGTTAGACTCTAGATCTACTCTAGTTTGGGGAAGTCTGTAATTAACTTGAAGCTTTCGGTCTAAACTTAAATTTAAAGAACAAGTCCTTAAACTAAAGGAGTGTAGCTTGGCCTGCAAATACTGGTAAACGCCATCTACGTCTTCTTTTGGATGTAAACAAATGGACTTGACTAAAGGTAGTCAGCGATTTAATCTTTACATGGTCAGCGTTTGCGAAACAGACCAAAGTTAAGTTCTCCTCACGCTGTTGTTCGCGTCGTCCGTAGGCCACGGGAAAGACATGTAGTTTCGTCAGGCTAAACCCCCTTTAATACGCAGATAAGGGTTTACAGCTGCAGCTGATTTATCCAAATGAGCAATCCATCAAGCTTGAGTCAAAGATGACGGTAACCGCATAATTGATTGAAAGGCAATTAGATCTAGATCGACTACAGTACAAACTAGTTAATTTATTTTCATTATTTCTCACCCAATTTCACAGAAAATTTTGTCACTAGGACTAGGTAATTTTCTTTGCATTGCACTCAGATATTTAAAATTTTCGACCCCGGGCCCAATTGCAACACTGCCAACGTCACTAACCTGCGCTTAGCCTGCTAACCCTGTCCTAGGGCTAGGCCCTAGGCATGGCATGGGCCTAGCCTTGCCATTGGACCCGGCGCGCAGGCGCGCTCCAGAGGCAGAGCAGAGCTCCAATGAAGGGATTTATTGATATTGTACTAGATCTATTTGTAGTTTTGTACAGACGAACGTCGTCGTCGATTCCTGGACATGATCTGGTGTCCGTTTTCGAAATACTTCCAAGCTTAAACTACTTTTATTTTTTACCTTTTTGGTTTTCACTTGTTCAAGTTACAGATCCTGTTAATTTTCTGCTTCGAAGTTCGAGCTAAAAGTTAGAGGAAGACAAATTCAAAGGGTCGACACTATATGGGCTCCAAGATTCTTTCATTAATATTCATGAGCTTACGTGCGTGCGAGCGCGCGAGCACGTCGCACCCGACCAGCCATGCAGCTAAGTTTTCCTATGTATAGCAGAGTAACGGTAGGGATCTGTGTATAGAATGACACATCTCTTATGCCTAACTCTATGACAGGCAATTCATGTGCGTTGACCAGAGTATCCAAAGTTTGAGGAGGAGGAAAGGACCCGGGTTCAAATTGTCTTTTAGCTGTGAAGAACCGTTTGTGAAAGATTTGTTCTCTCTTACCCTATTAACCTTTGAGCCGCTATATATCGGGCTCCTACTCTCAATTATTAACTATTAAAGTAATGATAAATAATGATGATGATGAAGGGAATATACGATTTTCAAATTGGGGTTTCAGACGATAATTAGAGTTTAGAGATTACTCTCGATTATTCTTATTATGAATAATTTAACTCGTATTAATCACATTGCATCTTAAGCGGGCTCCTAAACACTATTATATCGGGAGTCCTATCCTTTGTGAAGTAAAAAAATAATGATAATCGTAGAGCTTGAGGATGAAAAAAAGAAAATGAGGTGACGATTTATTGAAACTGATGTATTATGTCGTGTTGTGAGATAAATGGAGTTCAGATAATCCCCTAAAATACTTGGAATCGCCAGGCTTAAAACCTGTATTGACAATGTACGTACAGCTAAAGCGGGCTCCAAAACTCTATGACGGGCTCCAATCCTCTGCGAAGTATTAAAATACATGATCATAGAGATGATGAAAAAAGGAAAAGAAAGTGACGATGTGTTGTACTGATGTTATATAAAGGTGTTGTAGTTGATGATATATAAATTACGAGTGTTGTGAGATAAATAGAGTACAGAATAAACCCCTAAAATACTTGGAATCGCCAGGCTTAAAACCTGTATTGACAATGCACGTACAACTAAAGCGGGCTCCGAAACTCTATGACGGGCTCCAATCCTCTGCGAAGTATTAAAATAATCATAGAAAATGATGAAAAGTGGAAAATGAGGTGACGATCTGTTTAAACTGATGTTATATATATTGTGTAGTGTTCTGAGATAAAATTTAATTCAAATATACCCCTAAAATACTCGAAATCGCCAGGCTTAAAACCTGTATTGACAATGTACGTACAGCTAAAGCGGGCTCCGAAACTCTATGACGGGCTCCAATCCTCTGCGAAGTATTAAAATAATCATAGAAATTGATGAAAAGTGGAAAATGAGGTGACGATTTGTTTAAACTGATGTTATATATATTGTGTAGTGTTCTGAGATAAAATTTAGTACAAATATACCCCTAAAATTCTTGGAATCGCCAAGCTTAAAACCTGTATTGACAATGTACGTATACAGCTAAAGCGGGCTCCGAAACTCTATGACGGGCTCCAATCCTCTGCGAAGTATCAAAATAATCATAGAGATGATGAAAAAATGAAAAGAAAGTGACGATGTGTTGTACTGATGTTATATAAAGGTGTTGTAGTTGATGATATATAAATTACGAGTATTGTGAGATAAATAGAGTACAGAATAAACCCCTAAAATACTTGGAATCGCCAGGCTTAAAACCTGTATTGACAATGCACGTACAACTAAAGCGGGCTCCGAAACTCTATGACGGGCTCCAATCCTCTGCGAAGTATTAAAATAATCATAGAAAATTATGAAAAGAGGAAAATGAGGTGACGATTTGTTTAAACTGATGTTATATATATTGTGTAGTGTTCTGAGATAAAATTTAGTACAAATATACCCCTAAAATACTTGGAATCGCCAAGCTTAAAACCTGTATTGACAATGTACGTATACAGCTAAAGCGGGCTCCGAAACTCTATACGGGCTCCAATCCTCTGCGAAGTATCAAAATAATCATAGAGATGATGAAAAAAGGAAAAGAAAGTGACGATGTGTTGTAATTGATGTTATATAAATGTGTCGTAGTTGATGATATATGAATTACGAGTGTTGTGAGATAAGTAGAGTTCAGATAATCCCCTAAAATACTTGGAATCGCCAGGCTTAAAACCTGTATTGACATAAATGTACGTACAGCTAAAGCGGGCTCCGAAACTCTATGACGGGCTCCAATCCTCTGCGAAGTATCAAAATAATCATAGAGATGATGAAAAAAGGAAAAGAAAGTGACGATGTGTTGTAATTGATGTTATATAAATGTGTTATAGTTGATGATATATAAATTACAAGTGTTGTGAGATAAATAGAGTACAGAATAAACCCCTAAAATACTTGGAATCGCCAGGCTTAAAACCTGTATTTGACAATGCACGTATAAAGCGGGCTCCGAAACTCTATGACGGGCTCCAATCCTCTGCGAAGTATTAAAATAATCATAGAAATTTATGAAAAGTAGAAAATGAGGTGACGATTTGTTTAAACTGATGTTATATATTATATTGTGTAGTGTTATGAGATTAAATTGAGTACAAAATATACCCCTAAAATACTTGGAATCGCCAGGCATTAAACCTGTATTGACAATGTACGTACAGCTAAAGCGGGCTCCGAAACTCTATGACGGGCTCCAATCCTCTGCGAAGTATTAAAATAATCATAGAAAATGATAAAAAGAGGAAAACGAGGTGACGATTTGTTTAAACTGATGTTATATATATTGTGTAGTGTTCTGAGATAGAATTTAGTATAAAATACCTCTAAAATACTTGGAATCACCAGGCTTAAAACCGTACAGCTAAAGCGGGCTCCGAAACTCTATGACGGGCTCCAATCCTCTGCGAAGTATTAAAATAATCATATAGAAATGATGAAAAGAGGAAAATGAGGTGACGATTTGTTGAACCTGATGTTATATAAATTATGCAGTGTTCTGAAAATAAATTTAGTACAAAATAATATACCCCTAAAATACTTGGAATCGCCAGGCTTAAAACTTGTATTGACAATGTACGTACAGCTAAAGCGGGCTCCGAAACTCTATGACGGGCTCCAATCCTCTGTGAAGTATTAAAATAATCATAGAGATGATGAAATAAGGAAAAGAAAGTGATGATGTGTTGTAATTGATGTTATGTAAATAACGAGTGTTCTGAGATAAATTTAGTACAGATAAACTCCTAAAATACGTGGAATTGCCAGGCTTAAAACCTGTATTGATATATACGTAATTTCATAGAAATTATGAAAAGAGGAAAATTAGGTGACAATTTGTTGAAACTGATGTTATATAAATTATGTAGTGTTCTGAGATAAAATTTAGTAGAAATATACCCCTAAAATACTTGGAATCGCGAAGCTTAAAACTTGTTTAGATCAACGTACAGCGGGCTCCTAAACACTTTACTTTCCTTGGAATCGCCAGGTTTAAAACTTGTACTGATAAATGTAGGCCTAGAGCTTCAAGGGACTTGTTACATCATTCAGACCAGAGAAAATAGTGCTGACTTCAATGTTAGATGTGCAATAAAGATAATCTGAAAGTTTGAGTGAAAACAGACCATTCTTAATGATAACAATTGGAAAAACTGATCTAATCGATACCTTAATTCTCCCAATTAATTACTAGGTGAATGTAAATCGTCACAAAGCAATGAATTGGCTCTATATACAATATTCCAAACAATTAATTGTTGAAATATTTTTAAGAGCCCGTCTTAATATGTCTTATTTCAATGGGAAAACGTTTAGGAAAATAAAAAAATGGTTTGGAGAATTTACTTTTAGAGGGTGTTGCACAGTGACGCCTTCCTAGAAAACCATAAATATCTTTGTGGTTTGAATGTTTTTTCAGAATTTTTTGCATGTTGGAAGGTAATTCGTACAGTAGAAGATTATAATAAATAACATTTCATACAAAAATTACGTAATTTTTTCATCAACCTTAAACAATGTTACTGAGTCACTTTAAGGGCTTACAAAGTTCATAAGGCTCTTATAAAATATATTACACCTAGACCTTGTGTCCGGACAGCAATACAAGCAATAGGCAAATCGTTTGAGAATTATGTTTATAAGGCACTATTTTGTGATGATGACTATTTTGTTCAATCCAAAGGCCTCAAAGGTGTCCGGAGACACGACCCCCCCCCCCCGTCCTATAGTACACTGTGATAAAAAGGAGTGTAATTTTGCACCCTTCGAATGTAACAATATTGAGCACCTTTGCACCCTTGAAGCCGAGCAGGCGCGGATCCAGTATTTCTAGGGGAAGGGCGAATAGAAATCATGCGAGCCACATAATTGGTACGTAATGAGACAAAACTTCTTCTTTTTTTATGGGGGGGGGGGGAGAAAAAAACCCGCACCACCACCAATCTTACATGCAGACCCCGCCGAACGTTTTTCAAAGTAGGTGGGGGGGGGGGGGTGGGGGGTTCAAGTACTTACGATCAGGTAGAGCGTAGCGTGAATTGGGGGTGGGGTCTAGAGGCAGAGTCCCTGGGAGCTCAGGGGGCATTTAATTACGGTCAAATGAGCATTTTTTTGATACCTTATTCATGACACTGGCAGGTCACTATTTGGCATGGGTCCAGGGGAGCTGAGCCCCATGAATCTCAGGTAATTGAGGCATTTTAAAACGGTCAGATAAGCATTCAGGGGCCTGCCTTAGGGCCCCTTGTGGGGTCGAGGAGACGGAGCCCCGGAAGCTCAGGTGTTTTAGGCATTAAATTACGGTCAGGGGAGCATATTTTGATACCTTATTTGTAACACTAGCAGGTCACAAATTAGTGGGATCCAGGGGGCGGAACCCTAGGAAGCTCAGGGGTTTTAGGCATTAAATTACAGTCATATGAGAATCCAGGGGCCCGCCTTAGGTACCTAGTTGGAATCCAGGTTAGGGTTAGGGGTTTTTGGCATTTAATAACGGTCAGATGAACATACTTTGATACCTCATTATTTTGTGACACTGGCGGGATACTGTCTTTTTTTCTATTTCTCTTTAATATGCTTTTTTTTTAAGTGTGTGTGTGTGTGTGTGGGGGGGGGCTCCAGCCCCTAGCCCCCCTGTCCGCGGGCCCTGACATGTAGACGTGTTGTCGTCGAGTAGCTACGTCACCGGACTGTCGATCAAAAGGTCCGCGGTTCGAGTCCCGCCATGGAATTAATGTCCTTTGGCAAGACATTGATCTACATTTGCCACTCTCCACTCAGGTGTTAAATGGGTACCCGATAGGATGCGAAAGCCAATGTGGTATGCTTAGCAATCTCTCGTTGGAATGCTCCCTAGGGAGTGGAGAAAGTGCATAGCCTACATTGTACATATCCCACGCCTGTCATATCTTGTTCAGAATATGGGAAGGGTAGGGCTTTCACCAGGCTTTCACTCCCGCCGGAAGAATATTCTGAGATTTTAAAGTCCATACGGAGCATTATAATGGCTAAATTCTGAAAGAAAATGTATTCCTCCTTCATATTTTGTTCGGTAATGAATAAGGGGGTGTTTTAGAATTTTAAAGACACCCTTTATCTTTGTTTTTTCTATGACACCCCCTCCCCCCCTGCCCCCACAAAATAATAGTGTTGTTGTTGTTGTTGTGTGCTTACCCCCCCCCCACCCCCCCCCCTCCGCTTATTCACCGGCTGGCTGATTCGCCGCTAAATTGGGAAACAACAAACAAGTGCACCTTGCCCCCCCCCCCCCCTGCCTCTCCCCCCAAAGGGAGTATGTTGACTCCTTGTTTGCGGGAAATATCGCAACTTATCCCCCTACCTGTCTTCTTCCTCTTTTTTCTTTCCCTTTCTCTCCTGTTTCCCTTTCCCTTTCCTTCCTTCTCTCTCTTTTAAGTTTGCTGGGGGAGGCAAGGGCCTTTCGGCCCCCCCCCCCCCGACCGCAATATTATTGATCTCCCCTTCTGTTCACCCTTTTCTTTTCTTCTTCCTCTTTTTCCTTTTCCGTTCCTTCTTTCTTTTTCTGGCGGGGAAGGGGGGGGGTGGGTGGAAAGGCAAGGGCCTTTTGCCCCCCCCCCCCGATCCACAACTTGTTTGCGGAAAATCGCAACTGATATCCCCCTCCTTTTCTTTTCTTCTTCCTCTTTTTTCCCTTCCCTTTATGTCCTCTTTTCCTTTTTTCTTTCCCTTTCCTTGCTTCTCTCCCTTTTTTTTTGCTGGGGAGAGGGGGCAGAGAGGCAACAGCTACGGAGGCAAGGCCCTTTCGGCTCCCCATTTACTTTTTCTTTTCTTCTTCGTTCTTTCCCATTCTCTCCTCTTTCCCTTTCACTTCTTTTCCTTCTCTCTCTCTCTCTCTCTCTCTCTTTTGGCGGAGGGGGGGGGGGACAAGGCACCTTCGGCCTCCTGGATCCGCGCCTGCTTGAAGGTGCATAGTTGCATCTTTAAGGGTGCAGATGGCCATTTCCTGGTGCAAACAAGTACAAAAGGGCTGTCAAAGAATCTGAGTTAGGTGATTGTGCTTCACATTGGAAATTGCCTAATATAACAGACAGAAGAAAGTAAACATATACAACATAATCATTACAATCAATACAATAAAGAAATAAGCTAAAGGGATATAAATTGTCAAGATTATCAATTTAATAAACCGGTACAGGGTAGAGGTAATAAATAAACCAGCAATAATGTTGAATAAACAATCAAATAATATTGGAGGAACCTTATATTTTGTTAATAG